>VWZL01003859.1:807638-821366 GCA_013396915.1 Stercorarius parasiticus
GAAGCTGGTGAAGGGCCTGGAGAATAAATCTTACGAGGAGCGACTGAAGGAGCTGGGACTGTTTAGTTTGAGGAAGAGGAGGCTGAGGGGAGACCTCATCACTCTCTACAGCTACTTGAACGGACACTGTAGAGAGGTTGGTGCTGGTCTCTTCTCACAGGGAATTAGCGATAGAACAAGAGGGAATGGCTTCAAGCTGCAACAAGGTAGGTTTAGACTGGACACTAGGAAAAAATTCTTCCCAGAAAGAGTGGTCAGACACTGGAATCGGCTGCCCAGGGAGGTGGTGGAGTCACCATCCCCGAATGTGTTTCAGAGTCGTTTAGATGTGGTGTTGGGGGATACGGTGTAGGGGAGAACTTTGTAGAGTGGGGTTGATGGTTGGACTCGATAATCCCAAGGGTCTTTTCCAACCTAAATGATTCTATGATCAGTAACTCAGTAGCTTTCACATGTTCTTCCAGTATCTATTTCATAACCACAACCATAATTCCATTGCAACATGTTTTGATTTTTTCTTCTACAAATAAAAATTCTAATTATTGCAGTACTTTATTCTGGTCTTTCCCCCGTCTCTCTCATTCATTTCTTCCTTAGTTTATTTTATTCTACTTGCATGCATCTTAGTCATTTCTATGCCTCTGAAAGTGTTCTACTTTCCAAGCTGATCTGCAAAAAAGCATCTCTTAAGATACACGCTAATTAATATGGATGGGTTTGGTGACCGCATCTTAAATTTCAAATAGCAGCATGCAGATCTTAGTATTTTCTGTTCTATATAAGAACCGTGTGATTTTGGAACACCTCAGTTTGAGCTTCAGTAGCATACAGGATTTGTCTTTTAATAACTTCGTGTAGGAGAACTACAGTACCCCAACCGTCTGCTTTATGCTGAACTCTTTGAAGCAGACAATTTTGTCTTCCAGAATGCGGCTGCCGCACATGCTGGGTGCTGATTGCAAGTATTATCTTAAGATAATCACTTCTCAATTATTTAAGAAAATTACTCTTCTTTTAAATGCATTCTTTTGTGCTTTTATACTCCTGCTGGCTTTCTTGCACTAGGAGGTAACTGACAAATAGCATCAATCAATTCCATGGCTGCCTTTGCTGCTGCATTGTGTTTATCAAACAAATTGGGAGGAAGAAGATGACTATGGAAAATCAACAACCTGCAGCTTCTCAAGAAAAAAAAATGTCTAGAATGTAACTTGGCAATAAAAAGAAAACCTGTCCTATCATGCAACCAGAGTGGTTTGTCTGTGTAACAAGATGGGAGCAGTGTTTGAGAAGGACCTGAAACAAAGATTCATAGCCTTTGGACACCCTAATGTCCTGCTTTACAGAGAACTCATGAAAACTGCAGGTAGGAACCCTGAAAGAAAGAGTGTAATTTTTCCTTACCTTTAGTATTAGTAGGCATATGATATGAAAGTTCAATAATGAGTGCGCTTAACAGCCAGTATTAAGGTCTTGAAGATCTAGTGGTTTTATGTGCAAACAACCTGAACTCACCTTACATTCCTGAGTACCTGTTGCTATGCCAAATTAAATCCTTTTTAAGCCTGATTTTCTTTCTTCACTTCTATTCCTTATAATACATTGTGGATCACCATAATCTCTGCTCTGTAACAAGAACACAGAAGTAAAGAACCATTTTGCTCCACTAATATAGTGGAGTTTACTATAATATAGTAAACTATTATAAATAAAATAATCGTCAACTTCAAAAATACTTTGTTTTCTTGTTATGCGCCTGGATTCCTATCTTTTTTCCTTATTAAAGACAGCAAAGGAGTTTTGCTCAGATTCCCTTTTATTTCTAAATTAACCCCTCTGTCTGTCAAGCACAGGCCATAGTGCTATTTCAGATCCTAAACCAGCAACTGTACTTAAACACCAAGAACATGAATCCCATTAGCTGCATGAAAGAAGCAGGAAAAATATTTTCGGTGAGATAAGGTTTGTGCAGAGAGGTAATACGTTTTCTTAGACCAATTGCTGTAGCTGCAAATCATTTTCAGATGTACTCCTCTTCACAGCTGCTTGGTCAAGGTATTAAAAAAAAAGAGAATGCAGGAAATAAAAATATATTTTGGAAAATCCAAAGTACATTTAAATAAGGACTAAAGAAATGTAAGTACGTATAAATAAGAAGCTGAGAAATGTTATTAAAAATACTGCTGTTATAACTACTGTCTCCTGTTTTATCCCAGTATCTCCCTGGTTCCTCCATTCATATTAAAGATGGTCATACACAGTTCTCATACCACAGTAGTAGCACAGTCTGCTCAGGGATCAAGAAATCATTCTCCGTATTGTAGTCTGATCTTCCATGGTTTATATAATTTTTTTTAATTGAGCTATACTACAGTGATTAATGCATTTATCCTCCCCTTCACAGTGGCAGCTGCTATTGTAACATATGGTTTGCCTGTCTGCCTTTTGCTATACATGTTTGCATTCCAATTGCCCTGAAAATTTCAGAATAAATTCAGTACTGTATGGCAAAATACTCTTTTATCCCAACATGAAGAATCTTGTGGTTTATAGTTCACTTGTGTATAGGTGTTTTGCATCCTGAAGGAGCAAGAAATGTTTTTAATACAATGGAATTAAGCTATATTTGTGAGGTTTTCCATTGTTTTTCTCTTACCTTCTTTATGGCTGACACATTTATAGAATTTTTGCATAGGTATTTCTTCCTCTAGCTAGTAATTTAATAAAAGAATTTTACCAATACTTCTATTTGTTTCTATGACCCATTTTTTTCTGGGGGTTCTGAATCTGCTCCTCAACATTTCTATATGGCTTCAGCATAGATGATTGTTTTCTTCCACTTTTTTTTCCACATCTGCCAAAAGAATACTGTGCTACTCAAAGCTAATGGATTGACAGGAGCGTACATGTTTCATCATTCTTAAAGGTGAGGGAAGGGTAGAGCAACGGCTGTTCATAGGCTTCAGTTTTGCTTCCTATGTTTTGAGGTTTCTGTCATCTTTCAGCAGCTTCAAATAAGTTTTCTTCCTAAGATTAAGTCTAAATGATAAAGAAAAAAAAGTATGTGGAAATTAAAGTTGCTATGGTATATTTAATCCATAACCAGAATTAGTTGGAAACAAAATTATAAGTTCTTTCCACCAAGCTTTGAAGTTTGATGTTTTCCTGTATTTTTCCTTTTTTAAAAAATTTTAATTTTTTTTTTATTTGACTCCCACAATAAAGTCAATTAAACAATGAGAAAGCCCACATAAATCAAAAAAGGAGATTAGGCATAGTCACACATATTGATTTTTCCTCTCTAAACAATATTTTATCAAGTTATAACAGAAAAAAAAAATCCTTGGATTTGCAAGAAGCATGAGAGCCACCTTCTCCCTCATTGCACAGTCACACCTCAGGCATATTCAGGCTTGCAGATTGCATATGCTGAGATTTGCAGTCCACTAGAAATAGATGTGCCAGACTGACAAGGAGGAATTCCTGTACATTAGCAGCCATTTTGTACCTATTTGTAGGGAAATGTTATGTAATGTCAAGCTGACAATTAGAAAATATTTCTCCTTCTCTATTTTAACTTCTGAGCCATCTCCTTTTTTCTTTTTTCTATATGGCTTAATAAAGAAATAAAAAGTAATCGGTTCAATTTAATGTAGACCTCCATTATTGTTATATAGGTACATTCTTCTGTTACAATACATGGTTGTGTTTCCATTATTGAAATCAAAAATTGCTCTCAGTCAGCAAGATAATCAACAAAACATACTAGTGGAATAGGACGTAAAAGTGGGATTGGAGCACTGAAGAAAGCAGAAACTCTTAGGGGATGAATGCAAAAAAACCCCAATATTGAGTTTATCCCTGGATCTAAATGCCCCTAACAAAGGAAGGCATTTCATCTGCAATCATCAACACCGAAGTAGGCTTTTTTAAATGCACATTTCAAGTTCTGAGGAGAACTTATTCATTAGATGCTTCTGTAGGCAGAGGAAAAGAATGTCTTGAGAATCAACCAGATAGACAGAAAAAATTTCACCTATAGTTACATTTATGCTAGTAAATTAAACAGGTTCAGGAAGCACTTTTTGGTGCACACTCTGCCAAGCAGATCCCTGAAGAGGCCAAAGTCTGCTCTCCTGAAGTCCGGAGTAGCGAGCTGACTGTGTGCCGTCCTCACTGCCCTAAGGATCTTGAACTCCACCATCTCATGGTCACTGCAGCCAAGTGCAGTGCTGAGCTTCACACCCTTGAGCTTCACATTCCCCGGCAGCCCCTCCTTGTTGGTGAGAACAAGGTCCAGCATGGCATCTCTCCTCGTTGGTTCCTCTATCACTTGGAGAAGGAAGTTACCAAAGATGCATTCCAGGAACCTCCTGGATTGCTTGTGCCCTGCTATGTTGTCCCTCTAATGGGTATCAGGGTGGTTGAAGTCCCTCATGCAGGCCAGGGCCCATGAATGTGAGGCTGCTCCTATAGAGGCCCCCTATAGAGGGCCTCATCCACTTGGTCTTTCTGGTGGGGTGGCCTGTAGCAGATCCCCACTGTAACATAACATCACCTGTCCCTGCCCTCCCTTTAATCCTGACCCATAAGCCCTCGGTTGGCTTCTCATCCATCCCCAGGCGAAGCTCCATGCACTCCAGCTGGTCACTGACATAGAGGGCGACCCCCTCTCCTCATCTCCCCTGCCTGTCCTTCCTGAAGATCCTGTATCCTTCCATTCCAATACTCCACTCATAGGAGCCATCCCACCACGTCTCCATGATGCCAATAAGGCAGGCATGCAGACATCTCTAACTCCTGTTTATTCTCCATGATGTGTGTGTTTGCATAGAGCCATTTGAGTTGGGCCCCTGATGAAGATAATTTACTGGCTGGAGTGGCTAGTATTCCTTTGTGCTGCACTCCAGGTACTCTCCTGTTGACCTGCTACCCTTCTCCAGATTCTGGGCATCTATGACTGGCATTGGCATCATACCGGTAGGAGTGGGACGGATTGAGGTTCCCCTCCCCCTCTTCACAAGCTTGGCAAGCGTCTGACTGAAGATACTCTTCCCTTTCTCGGACAAGTGGACCCTATCAGGCCCCAGCAGACCAGGTTTCTCAAAGCAAATCCCATGGTCTGAGTAGCCAAACTCCTGGCTGTGGCACCAGTCCTGTAGCCATTTGTTGATTTGCCAGATTCAATTGTCCCTATGAAAAAACTACCTGCGCCCCAGAGTCCCTGACCTCTCAGGGCTCTATAATCCTGCTCGATATTCCTCAGGCTGCTCCTGGCTGTATCACTACTGCCCATGTGAAACAACGTATAAAAATATTAAAGAATATTAAAATATAAAAACATTAAAGAATAAATAAAAAATATTAAATAATAAAAATTATTAAAGAATATTTACAAAGAATATATAAAAATATTAAAGACCAGAACATAAATGAATTATTCAGAATAGCATATGCCATTAGTTATTCTGTGTTACAGCACTGACAAGAATCTCGATTACAAAAGTAAAATCCAATGGTTATGGGATCTTTTTGTAAGTTACCGCTACAATACTAAGAAAATGTGACAATGAACTTAAGACTATTTCAATGAAGATGATGGAGTATATGACAACTGATCCGTTACTGAAATGTAGTATTCCTTAATATCTGTCTTTAAGTTCTCCACGAAGCAAAAAATATATTGGTACAGATAGAAATCTAACATTCTTGTGTTCTCCAGGTATTTTTTTACATAGTATAACTTTGTGTATAACAAATTACATTGAAAATTAATTTTAAAAGAATGTTGGGATGGCATAAAATATTGCATTAACTACAGACATAAACCACAAAATCAGGAAAAGTGATGTTTTAACTATAGAGTCAAGCACAGCTCATAGTGTTCACATTTTTTTCTTGAAGTTTCTGGGACTTTGTAGTGAAGTTGAAGATTGAGAGAACCTGAGCCTTGGTATCATAGTTTTTCACTGGGGAGCTTGTGGAGGGTTTTTTGTTTTCATGCAAAAATACCAAGGAGGAGTACTAGTATATGTGTAAAAGCACCCATAAAAACACCTTGTAAATTGTCTACAGTAATATATAAAGTAAATCAAACTTAATTCCCCATAAATTTATACTTTGTGTAATCATATGGAGTATTATGAAGTGGATATAGTGTTACCCTCTCAAAACAATAGTTCTATAAATCCGCTTCAGCATGTTTAGATAAAGTAACAGATAGAAGACTATCATGTCCTCTTGTTATAAACATAACAGTTGTGTGAACCTCATGCTTTCTATGTCATGTCAGTTATTAGCTGGTAGCTAGCATTAGTGTGAGCTGGATTGGCCATCCATGGTCAGGCATATTATACTTCTTGCTGTTCTGTTGGACATGCAGTTCCTCAACAGAATCCACAACTAGTGCAAAAGTAGGGAGGCATCTGCAGGTTCATTGTCAGTCTGATACTCTACTACCTTGTATATATCCACCTTTGGTTTTGAAGCAGTCATACAAGGCTATTGCTTTTCACTATGATCCTTAATTTATTTGATGGAGTGGGGAGCTATTCACTATAGAAATTTGATTCCATTTTGGGAGTACTCTTGTGGATCAAGTTTCTAGCTCCACCTTAAGTAGTTTGGTTCCTGACCAAGTGCTTCCATCATGTGAATGTGATAAAGGCAGTAACTCGGGCTTCAGTACCCAGCTGTTTAAAATTGGAGGACATTATATCACCAGTAAAATGTTCCCTTACTGAACAGCTGCCCTGCAGCTCTGCTGAGAAAAGATGGTGTACTGGGGGTTAGCAGTCCTACCATCCTGATTTTGTTTGTACCTGCCAGCTTCAGTGTGGTGGTTGAGATCATAAGTAGGGAAGGAGATCTCACTTTCCTGTAACTGGAGAATTGAGAGGGGAACCTCAGTTGCCTTCAGATTAAATGCTTCATGTTGATGCTTGTAAGTAAAAGTTTCAGTATCTAGATGAATGATACTTTTCATGAATAAAGTAGGCATTTGAAAGCTTAAGCCTTACTGAAAAGCCAGTTAGACTTTATCTCTGAATTGTCTAAAATGCTTTAAAAAATTAACTGGCATCTAAGAGTTTACTAGTCAGTGCTCATTTAGCAGCAGCTCTAGTATAGTCACATTTACAACTGTGGTAGCAGTAATACCATGTTTCCAGAAAACATATCCAACCAGGTAAATAAAGAACCATTGATAAAATTATAGGTCTTAAAATACTAAACCTAATTCAAGATATTTTAAGTTAGGCTTACTAAATACTGTTAGGGGCTGCTGGAGTTTGAATTTTTCTAAGAAACATTTTTAATATGTTCTGTTTATCTTAATAAAAGTTCTTCTTCTTTAATATTCTCTGAAATATATTGTACCATTGAGGTGAAAGCCTATTAATGGCCCTATTTTGAGATGTGGCTGCTGAAGAACTTCTATGAGCTAGGTATTTTTACTATTAAATAATTTTGATATTTTTGCTCTATTTGCAAGAATGAAATTAACTGCACGTGCTAGAGTAGCTTTATTTCTATCCTGAATAGATTAGCAGTGCAGTACATAATAAATTGCTTAAATAATGCAATTACAAAAAAGAATATACTTTCCTTGTTTTTGTTTTTGCATAATTATACATTATAATGAATTCCACAATAGTATATTGTCCATTTATGTATATTCAAGTAACATTTTCCCATCCTCTGTAAAGTGTGTGTCACTGTTAGATTAAAAATAAATAAATTACACTAATGATTTTGAAAACCAAGACAGCAGACTTTGACTGGTGAGTTGTCATGAGGAAAAGTAAAGAAAGAAAATAACATTTGGTGGAAACTATTTTATGATTCAATTTGACAGATCTGTAGGTGGATATCTGAACCTATAAAGCAGAAATAGAGCAGTCCTACAAATTATTGACTGAAAGGTGCAACACCTCTGTGGACTAAACTAATAGGACCTAATTCTGAAATCAACAGAAAAACTTAATTTTATTTCAATGATTTTGTTTGGAGGTTTCTGTTTGCTTGTTTTGGTGAAGTGCTCACCCCAAATCTAATCACTACATCATGGTAAATGCAACGGGTTTTTTTCTGTAACCTTCAGTGTATAAATCATGCAGAATTTAGGGTTGGTTTTTTTTTTTCTTCCAGAGATATCAGTGTACTTCATGTGAAAGTAGTTTTCTTGCACAGTTCCATTAATTTTCTTCTTTCTGGACCTTACCTGTTGGGAAGAACTTGCAGTAGGAAAGTAACTTTCTGATTTGATCCTTGCTGGGAATAAGGTATTAATATGAATAAAGAGCCCCCTCATCCATTATGAGTTACTTTCTTTTTCAAAAAATAAATATGTCCCTTAAATCTTTTCTTTTAATATTATTTAAACAACACCATCTCGGTAATATCTTGTAATAGTGACTTCTACTGGAGAATTATAACTAAATTTAAAAGTGCTTGTGAACGGAATAATCACTTAAACTTTATGAAGGAGACTACTGTCACATTTATTTGCTTTATACTGCAACATAGGGTAAACAGAATTACTGATTCCGTTTCTTGATAATAGTCTAATCTAGCATAATTTTATGTATTTCTGGTTTTTACTATCAAAAAACCAGGGGCTGACTGGCATGATCATTTCTTATTTCTTCTTCAGAAGTTCCCATGCTTCTAATAATTTTCATGTCTTTGTGTTGTTTCTATTTGTGCTGTATTTTTGTGAGAAAGTTATTTAGGTTTTCATATATTACTATACTAGCAAAATCATTTTTTACAATTAATTTTAAAATTTTAATTAAAAAGTAGACTGTTATATCATGTTCTTGACTTGGCTTCTGTAATAGAAAATGAAAGTTGAAAGCAACTCTGCCACTAGGGAAGCACAGATGAATACATCAGGGCCAGGTTCAATGGATTAAAGATAAAATGCACTCTCCTCAGTTTTTAAAGCACGTACCTGTTGTTGCTTGCTCTCATTTATGCAGCAGCAGTAACTGAGCTCCATTTCTATTTGTATTTCTGTTTTTTAAAAAAATGAAGCACTAAACAGCATACATCTTCACCAAAATATGAAAGGGAGCTAGCTGCTGCCAAAGTGTTTTTGCTACAGGTAAGAAGAGAAGAGAGCTGGGCAGGATAAAGGGAGGCACGGGAACAGAAGACAATCAGTAACATTATATGTTTTCTAATGTTATTTTGAATTATTTATACATAGAATAATTAAACAGAAAAATTATAATAAGAGTATGTTTTACACTTTCAAGTTTCCAAAATCAATATAGCATAGTCTGAGGAAAATAGCAGACTTTTAAATCTGTTTTTCATATATATTTAATTGTTTAAGGCCTAACTTACTCTCATGTAAATAAATGAAAAAAAAAAGTCATTAATTTCAGTGGGGTTTTTGCAGCTCATAATGTGCTATATAAGCAGAAAAAAATATGAACATGATGCATTTTTAAGGCAGAAAACTTTTCATAAAACAATTTCAGAAAACAAACAAATGTATGGTAGCCAAAAATATATCTGAAGGTAGAAACTGCTAAAAAGTGCAAATCTTAGATATAGTATCACATGACACATATAAATACTGGTTTAAGTTTTACAACAAACTGCTTCCTTCTAATAGTTGGCTGAAAGATATGTCTAGTAATGCATTGGAACCTCTTATAACAAAAACAAGAGGAAAAAAAAAAGTGCTAGTTTACTCACATGACCTGGCTCTCTTCTTTTTATGCTTAATGGTGCCCACCTGCATCATGACAGCAAAGACAACACAGATGTTCCTGTGATTAGACCGAAATGAGAACTTTCATCAGCCGCATAAAAAGTCAGTCTTAAGTACATACTATTGTTATTATTCCAGCATTGTCTTGAATGTAGGGAATGAATATTATTGAAGGGTTTGGATTATGTGACCCTGAGGTTGTTTGCATGGATGTTGTTTCTACTAATACAATAAGTAGATTAGCTGTAAAATTCTGATTATTTTTTTTCCCTTTTACTTGAGCTGCACATTTTCCTAATAAGTTTTTTTGAATGCAATTTGGCAAAATATTTTTTTTTCACATAGCTCTACACCAAATGGTTTTGTCCATAGTGGGTATATTCTGTTCTTTGGCACTTAGTAATACTCAACCCCCCACCCCCGCAGATGGTCTACTGCTCCAAGACGGTCTATCATTAATTCTACTACAAACTTTTTATTGAATGATACCAAGCTTAATTCATTACAATATTGTTGCGACCTTATGGTAACTCTATCGTTTCTTCCTACAATGATTTTTCCTTGGAAAGAGGATTCTTAGGCTACTGGTCTTTTGTCAGAACGATCCTGGCTTTTGCAGGCTATCACAAGGCCCATAACCTTTGCCAGTGAATGACTCACAAAAAGATAAAGCAGAACCTGATGTTCCCATCTTTTCACATAGACAGGGATGGGGTGATATGTTGTTTAAAAAAACTGTCAGCAGCTGACAACACTTAGAACAAAAGTCCTGTCATCATTAACAGTACTGAGAAAGAATTGGTATTAGGAATACTGAAATAGGTCTGTAAGATATTCTTATTGCATGCTGAATCTAAATTAAACACTAAACTTTTGAAAATGCACACTTCTTGTGCTTTGAAGCATTCAGTGAAGTGACCCACATTTTCTAGTGTTCATGCATTTTCTTACAGATGCAGACTTGCTAACACTTCAAGAGTACTTTCTGTTTGCTTTTTAGACCAAGTGAAATTATTTGTATACAAAATCATATCCCTTCTTGTCAATTTCTCCAGGAACAGATTTTCTCTGTCCATAACTTCCAGTTTTGTATCTATTTTAACAGAAATGTGCTCAACTATGTATGCAGATTTGAAAAGCAACAGAAGTTTTAATTTTAATCGTGGTTTGTCCCATTACTTTGAACTTGGAAAAAATATTGGGCCCATATTGTAATTAATCCGAGATATTAAAGCAGGAGTATGTCCTGTTTTTGGGGAAATAAAAAAACTGCTATACTTTTGCTGTGAATTGCATTCTAGCATTGTTTTGAGTATTTGCATCTCTGAATAAATATTCATGTCAGCAAACTATTTCAACTGGCTTTGGAGAGTTCAAATACAGCAATGAAGGGATTATGTTTTAGACATGATTGATTGAAATCAATTTAATTTGATATTGTTTTTAATAGAAATTCCATAAAAGCTGTTCTTACTGTTAATGTGGCATGTATAGGGGCATACATGGGCGAGAGAGGTATAAAATACGGATTACAGTAAAACAACTCCACATCTGAAGTGCTCCTTCAAAACATTGTTACAGCAATAACGTTAAGAAGAGGCAGATAAAATACATTTGTGAAATTGTATGTATGGTAAGATATGAAATTGCCTGGAAGCTAAAGATTGAGGGCGATCAGTTAAAATTGTATCAAGGGCAATTAAACTCAAAAAATAAATTTTGAGAAGAGGGGAAAAAATAGAAGAGGAAACCCTCCCATTTCTTAGGATGAGAAGTCGGTGATACTTGCAGAAGTTTCCATCAGTCCCCTTAACACAAAACTAAATAAATAAAATCTTCGGAGTAATTTCTAATGCAGTTTACAGTTTTCTGATGAAAAAGGCTTTCAGGCTTCACATAGCAGCTAATCTCCTGCTCTTTTTTTCCTGCATAGTATAGTATTTTTTTTTAACCCACAAGCAAATATGAATGTCATCTTAACTACTTTTACATTTAAGGTAAAACACAGATTTAATTTTTTTCCCTGTGCATGTATGCACATATAGTAGTGAATTTTAGATATCATTTTCTTAAGTACCTGGCTTTGAACGTTTTTGGCCTTCGGTGAACAGGGACATAGAAGCAATTTTGCCTCTGCAGTTTTACGCAGACATCGGTATATTTTTAGGCTACTTCACAATGAGTAACACACTTTCCTTTCAGACGTTTACTGGGTAGGGACCGGAACCCATGGGTTTGCAATGAATGGACAGAGACAAATGCTCAGAGAAATCCACGGGCTTGCAGTACGTGTGCCGCTGCTGCCTGCTGTCAGAGCGCTTGCTGCTGCCCCCGGCGGCAGGCCGCCCGCCGCTGAAGCCCCAGCTCCTCGGGAATGCTGGGAATGTTGAGTCAGGGACTGGCAACCCAGACAGCAAGGCTCGCAGCTGACAGAGGGAGACTCGCTGAGGGACGGAAAGACGAGTGACAGGAGCCCACAAGCCTCCCCCGACTGCAGCAGGTTCCCTCTCTTCTTCCCCTTGTAGGGGGTTCGGTTGCTCCGGCTCTCCCTGCTGCCTCCTTCCTCCGCGCAAATGAGATGTCAGCTAAACGTGATGTTGTAAAATCCATGTGAGGACGAAAGGCAGATGCAATGATTTGAAAGGTGAGAAGCTTAAACAAGAATATGGCTGTAATACATTACTGTAAATTTATTGTGATTAAGGAAATTGCTATGTATTGCTTTCTTCAACTGTCTGGTAGCTGAGACTGGAAATGAATTTGCAGAACAGGCTTTTTATATTGCTTTAGAAATACGTTGTAATAAATGGGACCAAGTACACATTCTGGTAACAGAGTGCCTCTCCCTACAGAATCATCAACCAGAAACCTCTCTTGCAATTTCTCCTAAAAGCAGCCATAGGAGTCTCATTTTTTGTGCCAAGTGTTTAAAAATATTACTGTTGTTGTTGAAGTTTTCTAGAATAGAATTGATGAGCTTTGGAAATTCCTGGCTTTATACCTAAATACTGGATAATGCTTGGCGTTTTAAAAATCATGTCAGGAAAAAGGTGAGAGACTTCTGTTTCCTTGTAGTGGCTGGCGAATGGAAAGCAGAAACTAACAGGGTATTATTTTGCAGTTATATAATTAATGAATACTTAGTGGGGTTCCTCGTTTATGATGCTGTGTGGTTTTTTTTTTTTAATTTTGTCCAACCTAAAATGATCTTTAAAAAAAAGAGTGATGCATATGATAAAACCCATGCATATATTAATCAAGGATACATACATATTTTGCTGAGAGCGCTAGAGCAGTAATGTGATGAGGAAGGAATATATATATTTTTATTAGTGTGTGATTGATTTCTAGGCGGCTACCTGCTAAGCCTTGTGATGGATGGATGGGAATCTACTCCCTTAGCGGCGAATTGATATTTCCCTTTTGATGGACACACCAACCGACCACTTGCATTGGCAGATACAAGCTCGTTGCAAATAAGCACGGCCAATAAGTGCAGTGAAGAGGAGGGCAAATCCCACTTGTCAGGGTTAGTTTTATGGTTGGCTTTTTAAATCGGTGGTTTCGCTTAACCGTTTGTTTGTTTGGGATTTGTTTGTTTTTTTTTTTGAATTTCCTATTCCTGTGCCCCCGTCCCTCATGTGCATGCCCAGGGCGGCCGCCTCGTACGTAGCCCCTTCCCGGCAGCTCCACCGAGAGCAGGCCTTTCCCCGGCTCCCCCGCCTTCGAAGGGCGGGGAAGGGGGGAAGGTTCCCCCCGCATCAAGTCGCTTCTCCGCTGGCACTTCACTTCTCTGTGGCGAAGTCGAGGACGGAAAAGATCCTCCGTCTCACCCCTGCCCCCACCCCCGCCAGCCTCCTGGCTGCCCTGCTCTGAGGGAAGATGCTGTGGAGATCCGTTACCGCCCTCCTCCCACCCCAGGGAAACCGTGAAACTCCACAGTCTTGGTCCAGCTGCGCTTTCCAGGGCTCGGGAAGAGACCTCCCGCGGCCCTACGGTGGGTC
>VWZL01003859.1:821714-858842 GCA_013396915.1 Stercorarius parasiticus
CCCGAGGGCGGGCGCTGGCGCGTGCTTAGCGCCGCTCGCGCAGCGCAACGGTCGGTGTTGTCCTCCTCACAGGAGCCCGCGCGGGCGTTCCCGGGATGGGGTCCCTTCGCCAGCCGCTTCTCCTCAGTGCCCCGGCGCCGCCTCCTGGGGTCGGGCGGTTTGCCATCTTGCTTTGCTGCTAGTGCCGGCTTGGTATTTTCTTTACCTGTTTTGTGGAAGAGCGGAGGCTGTCGTAGCTCTTATCCCTTCACAGTCTCCCCTGCTTGAGCGGTGCGTTTCCCCATGTCTTCCTGTCACTGTGTATGAAGAGGAAAAGGCCCCTTTTTAGGGTCTGCTTTTGCACGCAGGGAGTGTGTAATGGTAAGTTTCTCCAGTTCCCTTAAGGAATATGTTTATGTGGGAGAAGCTTTGTTACAGTTTCTTGATGTAAGAAACTTACAGTCTAGGTTTTGGCTTCGTGGGTGACTGGGTTAAGGGGTGTGTGTGAAAATAACTCTTCCCACGTCTCTTCAGTGCTTTAAAAGAAACCTTTCTATTACTGTTACTTTTGTGTGAAAGTTCTGTGTATTACAATTTTCAAAGGCATCAAGGTGAGTTAGCAATTTCACTTTTCCTAGAGGAAACTGTGAGACTGACTTTCTGTCTTGAGAGGGAAGTGACCATAGTTTCTTCCAAATGAAGTCCCAGAAGCTTATGGCTTCACAGTTCAGGTTGAAACTAGATGTTTAAACTATGGAGAAACTCTGTGCTGTAGTCTCGCTGTATCTCACAAGTGCACTCGGGGCTGGGTTGGGTAGATCATCCAGTGAAGAACTGAGAGGTCTCTTTTTTTTTTGTGTGTGTGTGTGTTTTGTGTGTGGTGGTGTTTGTTTTTTTTTTTTTTTTGTTGTAGTGCTAGTTCTTTTGTACTATGTCTTCAAATAGACATTTCTTTTATCACCACCAAAATTTCAAATGCAAGGGGAAGGAGATGCTTTGCTAGTGAAAGAGAAAGCAAGTGTGTGCACAATCGTCATTCTGTCAGAAATGCCATTTGTTTGCTTGAGAGAGTAGGTGGTAAAAATACTGACTCCAGAAAACAGTTGGAAGTAAGTAATTTTGAAGGGCAGTGCTGAGGAGTGAAAGGTTGTTTCTGTGTTAGAGAAAGTGTGTTTAGACAGATTTGGAGGAGACTTGGCTACCATTATCTTTAAAACAGCTCCTGTTTTAATCTTGCTCAGTTGGTCAGGTACCTAAGCTGATGTGCTGTCTTCCTGAATGTGGAAGATGATATGGTCTTATTTTTCTTCCTCACTCTAGCATTGAGATCATGTGCTTTTTTTTATTCCTATACCATAAAGACGGGTTTATGAATAGAAAGTGTCTTCTGTCTTAAACTGATGCATCCCTTTTTCCAGTAGGCAGAGGGTCCAGTTACTGAAATGGTTTCTCTCCTTCCCAAGCATGAAGGAGAAAGTTGGCATGCAAAGGCATCTTTTGTTCTTTCCCATCCTACTGTGCAAAATGGTGTTCCTAACCTTCAAAACTGTCTCTGGTTTTCCTGAGCATTGACCTCCTTTTACCTTCTGTTAGTGTTTGAATGCTGTATACTCATTATACTTACGATACTCTCTCTTGTGGTTAAGCTGCATTTGGAGGAGACTCATCTCACCACCTCTTTTAGTCTATGGGTGGTTCTTCAACTCCCCTAACCTACTCATAGACAAATTCTGGGGCAAATTCTGATGAACAGTGATGTAAGATATAATTATCCATGCCAGGTGCCCCTCCTATCACTTACCTGCTCCAAAGGGTGTAGAAAGGTGGCAAGAGAAGGGGTGGCCTACATTCTTAGCAGCCAAATATCAAGTGAGCACATTCAGCCATCTTAGAATGTCAAATATACCTGATATTTAGAGAATTATCTATTCAGCATGCATCTTTTTGTAAAAGAATGCTCAAGGTGATTTTCTTGCTTTAGAAAGATGATTCTTGTAGACCTTCGAAGGATGACTAACAGAAAAGAGTGGGCTGCTCACCCCTCAGAGAGGGTGAGGCAACCAGCCTGTGTATCACTTCCAAAGACAACATATGTTCTCCCACCTGTATCTGTTATGGTGTTTATTATATTTTTATCCACTCTGATGTATTTGTTATCTTCTCAGTTTAATTTAGTTTGCAAGATGACTGGGATATATATGGAGATGGTTAGTCAGGTCCACCTAGGAAATATTGCTGCAATACTGGTTTGGTTTTTTTTTTTTGTAATATGACTGCTCTTTTACTTGTGAAATTATGTTTGTTTTCTTCAGTTTTAGAATTGCTTTAAAATATTTTTGAGATGTAAGTTTTAGTTTTTGAGTGATCTTATAAGTACTTAGCAATATTGAGGTTGCCTCAACTTATAATACTAGCTTATATTTTCTACAAAGTCCTGGTAAAAGGTCAAGAGTTACTTTAAAGCAAAATAAGATTATGATTTCTTTTTGAGGATTGTAGTTGATCAAGGGAAAGCTCAGAAACTAAATTCTCTAAATTAACTGGATAGTGCTTTTCTGGAGCACTTGATTTTTAATTGGTCACTTTTTAGTTATGTAATGCATTTTATAAAGTAAAAAGCTTTTTGAAATTAAGTGAGATGTACTTATGTTGGCTTGTTACTGCTTGTGTGTAAGGTGTGACAAAAAAAAAATATTAATTGGAGAATGGTTGTCGACTGTGGTTGTGGGTCCAAGAAAGTTTATAAGCATAGATATCTAATGTTTGTTTGTATAAGAAAATGTAAATGTCTTTGAATTAACATTGGTAGTATAGTATTTAAGTTGTGTTGTTGCTTTCTTGGCTGTTAGTCTCAGGGAGTTCTTATGATTCATTTAGTGATAGAAGCTTTTGAAATGCTCAGCTTTGGAATGCCTTAATTAGATTTTGTTTTGGAGTAGTTATAACAATTAGGAGCACCAACCTCATCTCCTTTCAGAGACAGTCTGTCAGGTGCTGAGCTCTGACAAAGGAGATAATAGTAGCAAAGATGTTTTAGCATTTCTCTGGATAAGGCTCCATTACTGTTGCACCATTTTTGTTCACAGAAACCTGCAATTCCTTCATGATATTACAAGTGTAGACTTTGAGATGGATAGTTTACATGTTGGGAAAGTTTTATGTCTCTATGCTCTCTTTAATTTGTAATGAGAATAATGAGGGAGAACTGTAGCGTCAGAATTTCTGTCCTTTTAGGATGGCAGATAGAATGTGTCTAAGAATTTGAGTTTCAAGTTGTGATTGGATGTGTAGGAGCCTTTGATGTTTTGGATGTTCAGCAAAGACTAAGCTTTTCTGAGAAGTTTTAAGATTAGGTTTTTGAAAGGGGATACTGGCTTTCTAGGCTATCTTAGAAACTCACTCTTGCAGACTGGCATTCACTGGGAATGCTTCAGACTAGTTAACATGTGACTTCTTTAATGACCAATGTACTTTTTACTTATTTAAAGTATCCCAGTTTCAACAGTGTCTTTTTTTTAAGCTTCTTGCTGCTTGTCATGCTTTTTGTCCTATCCCTCTAATTGAAGTCACAGTGCAGATGTAGAATCTAGCAGCTAAATTCTGCCTACAGAGCCTGCAAGTTCCTTGGACAACTCTGATCTAATGCAGCTGAAGCACAGCCAGTTTCTTTTTTCTGGCATGATCCTAAACCATGTGCATACCCTTATATCCTAGTGAAGAGAACAGAGAAGAGAGATGTTCAGCGTGTTTTTGAATTCTAATGGCTTCAAAGCATGCTGAATGCACAAATGCATGCTTTTTGTTTTATAATTTGAGTATCTATACTATTCCTCTTGAATCCAAGAAATGTAAAATGCATAGTGGATATTGAGGTTTGCTAAATTGTAAATATAATGATATTTAAGTATTCTAAGAAAATGCTGGAAGTTACACAGGTAGTCTTTATGGTTGATCCTGTGACTATTCTGTTGTTTTGTTATGGGAACGGAAGCTTTGTAGCAAAAAAGATAGAGATTTATCCTCTAAATATGTAAGCTTCTGTTTAATAACATTCATGTGAGTAGCCTTAGTGAATTCAATTGAAAATACTCCATTGTGTAGAAGTATCTCTGATTATTTCTAAGATAGACTTATGAGTTTTAAATGCATCTTAAAATGAAAAACATTACATTAATGTAAATGACGGAATATTCTTGAACATACCTGATGTGAAAATAGACAAATAGATCTAATTATAAATTTAGTCAATTTCCATTTACATAATTTTTGTTTCTTAGGCTTTATTCGTGGAACAAATAATTGCAGTCTTTAATGTGTGTTTAATATATGTATGTGTTATCAAGTAAACAGCCTATGTTTCAAAGACTGTTGGTATGAATGTTGACGATGTAGATGTTTGCTGTTGCACGAACATATGCAACAAGTTTTTTCGGTATTCTACCTTTGTGGCTCTATTTGAAAAACATTGCTTATTTTGGCATTATCAAAACATTTCTGATGCATTGGAAGTGTGACTTTTCCTATTGCAGACATAATTTGCAAGGAAGTACTTGTTTAATATCATGATATTAACAGAAAGATAATAGGTGTCACAGTGTTTAGAAAAGCTTTCAATTTGAAGCAATGTCTTTAGTATGAACACATATATATGAAAACATTAAAAACATATTTTTATAAAATATAACTTTTATGAATCTCTTATTGGTATTACTTTTGAAGATCGAAGATGATCTTCTCAATACCTGAATTTTAAGAGTGCTTTCTGCAAGGTCTGAAGCACCACAACAGCTCTCCATATTGGTTCCTCATTCCCACATTTTTTGAGTGATCCTTAACCTATTTCCCTTCTTGCATGATGATGTAACACTTAATGTAAGAAACTTCCACAATAATATTTGTCTTCGTACACAATGGGCTCTGTTAGTCCAGAATAAGTGAATAGAAAAAATAAATGCACACAATTATTAGAATCACAACTCGGTGTCATTAGCAAGCATATGATTTGGAGATATGTGTGTGGTTTGTTGTGTTTGGTTTTGGTTTTTTTTTTTTCCAATTAGATCCTCACCTCCCTCCCTTTTGATGAAGGAATTTGGACCATAATCTGCTTTGTCAAGGGTTCAGTTTTCCTTGCTCATAATCAAGGCAGAAGAAATGCGGACTAGGTGATAAATCAACAATATGAAGTTGCAAATGTGAATCAAACTACTTGCTTCACTTTTTATTGTGTGCTACCTGGCTGCTCCATAAGCAAGGCAAATCAGATGGCAGCTAAGAAAAAGAAGCTTGGCTCTTTAAATCACAATGTAGATATATTATTTTTTTATTTAAAATTTTTGTTAGTTTTCCTTTACCCTGCTATTTTCTTTACCTTTTAAAAGTAATTATAAAAACGGAAATTCAAGCTGAGTGATGTCGTCATTTGATTCTTTACGTATGTTTATAATGAAATATATCTGTAGTATTGCTAGAAAAAAATATATCTTTTTTTAATATGTCTGGAACTGTCTCTTGTGTCTGTCTCGAACTTCCAGGTGTTCTGTAAAGAAGCTTTAAAAATTAGGCTTTTGTCATTATTAAGTATAAAGAAGAACTAACATATTACTTAAAAGGGGAAGAAAGGTGGCTTTTGTTGCCATTTTAAATTTGGAAATAACAGAACAAACCTGATCTTCTAGTTTTTGCTAGAAAACTTTCAGGTTGACTTAGATTGTGCTTCTTTTTAAGCTCTAACTTCTCAATTGAAAATAGAAAGGTAGTTCAATCTATAACAAAGACACTATTTCGGTAAACTTCTAAATAACCATTCAAGTTAGGTAAATTTTGGCAAAAGCAAAGCAAAATTGTTCTACTCATTAGGCATAATTTTTAAGTTATCCTGAAGGATGGTGTATACTTTTACATTTTAATATTTTACCCAAAGGAGACTGTTTTAATACAAATTTAAGTCATTTATTTTTTTATTGTTGTTTAATAGTCATTAAACTAAAAATACTGTTTGTCTGGCTAACCAGGTGGCTTATAATAATCCTCCACAAAAGACTGGACTTTGTAAATGCAGGCTTGCATTAATAAATGAGATTTCTTACTGAAAAAGAAATAAGAAGCAAGTGATTAACAATTGCAGGATGGAAGACACAATGAATACAGACTAGGATACAGAATTTAGCACGCAAAAGACACCTGCATATCTGCAAAGACTAAAATGTTGGGAGTTCTTTCTCTAGAAAGACAAAAGCTTGCCACGGCTTTAGAAATATCTGTATATCTTGAGAAGGTCATTATGGTGCACTAAAGCTGAGAAGACTACAAAAAACTGAGGATGTCCAGACAGCGTTTTGGAATGTATGTGGTTCTATCCCTTAAATGATCTAGCTTCTCTCTTTAAGAGAATTTTTAAAAAAAATTTAAAAAATTAAAAAAAAATCTTAAATCGCTCACCTCCCTTAAGCATCTTAGAAACCCCAGGGAGGCTTTCTTTTATAATGTCCAGGAGTGCAGGAAAGAATTCTTTTAGTGGAAATGATAGAGATAAGATGCTAAGAATTGGTGTTTCAACAATAAAGAGAGACCTAATGTAAAAGTTACAAAGTAATGGAGGTGCCAATTGCTGAAGTGTAAGTTTTACTTTTATTTAAAGCCCATTTTTAATTAATATGATGCTTTAAAAGTGTTTCAAAACAATTACGTGTCTAACATTGTAATAAAGAGAAAAAGTCAGTGCATTGAAAAAATGTACCTCTACTGAACGCTAGCCTTATTTTTATATGAGTTTAGCAGTCTTAAAGAGAATTAAAAAGGTATTGTTAACTCTTCACTTAAATATACTTGATAGTAATATAACTGACGATCCTGATAATTTAGTCAGAACTGCTTGTTTTTCAAGACTTTTAATACTTCATTTTAAGCAAATATTTCCATTGCTGGAGTTTTCTGATTGCATGATAAGCATTAATTGCTGTCATTGCACCTGACAACATTAGAATACCTGCCAACTTTATTTTACATGTATGTCATTAGATGCATATTCAGCCGCCATTCCTACTTTCTCCTTCATATACTATTTCTTTTGTATGAAATAGAAATGGAAGGCAGGCAGGTGTGATGAGCTATTCCTGTGAGGTGATAAATGCCAATTCTTGTATTTAGCATTTACATGAGTTCAGGGACATCACCAACTTGCAAGATCAAAACAGACTTTGAAACTACCTTTATACACAGCTACATATGTAGTATTTTTATAAATAACTTCAAGAGAAAGTAGGTAAATCAAGGCTTATTGACAAGCAAAAATAAATTTGTGTAGACTGTAGTAAAACTTATATTTACATTAGAAATGCAGATTCAGGACACTCTTAAGGAACCTAAGTGCAGATGATGTTGCTTTTAATGTTGTCAGGTATAGATATGTATTTTTTTTTAAACTTCTAAGGAATAGTAGAGTAGTAGGAAGAAATGGGTGATTTTCTTATTACGATTAAAAAATGGGGGAGGGAAATAAGTAATTTGATCAGTCTGATAGTGGTGAATAGGAAAAAATACTTTGCCCTTTTGCTAAAAACAATGTAGGGCTTGTACTAACCCCATATAAACCAACATTGTGTTCATTATCTTTTTATTACTTTATTAAAATAAGACATGCTGTGCTGCTCAGACTAATGAAGAAAGGAAGCATACTGTACAATAGATTTTGCTTCTCTGTATCTAGTTTGCATCAGCTTGCTGGTTTTTATTTTTTAAATCAGTGCAGATAATAAAAAACATGCAAATAAAAGAATGTTCTCTTTTATGAGGATGTGTCGAGCCACTGTTAAAGCAGCCGAAAATCAAGGTAAACCAAAAGAATGTGCAGGAAGTATTTCTGGCTCTTGGTCACTACTTTAAATACACATGTATCCCTAGATTTCTGTGTACAGTGATGGGTTTTGTTGTGATAAGAGTATTTAAGTGATTCCTTTATTTTAAAAAAATCCTTACTGTTTGACAGAATGTGTGTTTATGGAACAGAACTTTTTCTGTGGATCTCCTTCCTTTTGTGGTGTCTCAAAATACAGGGATTCATAGAATAGTTTCGGTTGGAAGGGACCTTTAAAGGTCATCTAGTCCAACCCTCCTGCAATAAGCAGGGACATCTTTAACTAGGTCAGGTTGCTCAGAGCCCTGTCAAATCTGACCTTTAATGCTTCCAGGGATGGGGCATCTACTGCCTCTCTGGGCAACCTGTTCCAGTGTTTGGCCACGCTCATCATAAAAAAATGTCTTCCTTATATCTAGTCTAAATCTTCCTTCTTTCAGTCTAAAACCATTACGCCTTGTCCTGTCGCAACAGGCTCTGCTAAAAAGTCTGTCCCTGTCTTTCTTATAAGCCTCCTTTAAGTACTGAAAGGCTGCAAGAAGGTCTCCCCAGAGCTTTCTCTTCTCTAGGCTGAACAACCCCAACGCTCTCAGCCATTCCTCATAGGAGAGGTGTTCAATCTCTCTGATCATTTTTGTGCTCCTCCTCTGGACCTGTTCCAACAGGTCCATGTTTTTCCTGTGCTGAGGACTCCAGAGCTGGATGCAGTACTCCAGATGGGGTCTCACGAGAGTGGAGTAGAGGGGCAGAATCACCTCCGTCAACCTGGTGGCCACGCTTCTTTTGATGCAGCCCAGGATACAGTTGACGCACGTTGTCAGCTCATGTCCAGCTTTTCATCCATCAATGTCCCTAAGTCCTCCTGCTCTCAATCCCTTCATCCCCCAGCCTGTATTGATACTGGGGGTTGCCCAGACGCAGGTGCAGGACCTTGCACCCAGCCTATTTGAACCTCACGCGGTTCGCGTGGGCCCACTTCTTGAGCTTTTCCAGGTACCTCTGGATAGCATCCCATCCTTCAGGCATGTCAACTGCACCACTCAGCTTGGTATCATCTGTGAACTTGCTGACGGTGAGCTTGATCGCACTGTCTGTCACTGATGAAGATATTAAACAGTACTGGTCCCAGCATGGACCCCTGAGGGACACCACTCATCACCATCTGGACATTGAGCTGTTGACCGCTACCCTCTGGATGTGACCGCGCAACCAGTTCATTATCCACTGAACAGTTCACCCATCAAAGCCTTATCTCTTCAGTTTAGAGAGGAGGATGTTGTGGGGGACCGTGTCAAAGGCCTTACAGAAGTCCAGACAGATGTCATCTGTAGCTCTTCCCTTGTCCACTGATGTAGTCAAGAAGATGAGTCCTGGTGGAGAGTATAGGAGCGTTATCTTCTGCATCGTCTCTTATTTCTTCTGTTTTGTTGCTTTTGATTTATATTTGGGGAACTCTATAATACTAAACAGTTTTAGACAGTTTGGAAGCCATCGAGTATTATAAAAATCAGATTGATAATTTCTGCACTTAGCTGTCACTATATGCTTTTTGGGGAGGGTAGCTGTAAGGAAGGAGTTTCCTTAAAGCTTTCGGTAGTATTAGAAATGTTTGAGCTCTTGGCTGAATGCTAATATTGGCAAGTAGTTGTGCAAAGCTATTAAGTGTTTGGCTAATATCCAAACTTACTGCTGAGTAAGTGATTCTGGCCAGGGGAGGAGACACAGAAACTCTAAATTGGCCCGGAGTTTTCTAAGCATAATTGTCAGGATTTCTGTGTGGTTTTTTTTTTTCTCTTTTTTTCCCCTCTTCTCCTTCCTCTGCCTTTTCCCCTGCCTGCCACCCCAGCCTGTATTTTAGTGTCTGTTCTGGCCCCACTATTTCTGCCCATGAAGATGGTGTAAACAGTCAGTGTGTGAGATACATTGACACAAAGTCAAATACTGGTTATCAGCTGTTGATAAGGAAACAGTAACACTGACCCTTATGAAACTAATAGTGTGTCCTAGTCTGAGCAAAAAAACCAATCCCCCAAAAAACAGGAGAAGGAAGAAATCAAGTCTTTACCCTTCACTAAAAATATTTGGCTGCTGTTAGTAACATGAAGAAAGATTTCTGTATGGTTAAGATAATAATTTAGATTTAGCAGTCAATACGCTTCCTGAGCGTATTCTGAATATTTGCTCATATTATGTTTTCTGTCATGGGAATATCTCATGAGGAATGGTTTGCTACATTTCGTTGTCTTTGGCCCTATATCTAGTTACTGAAATTTTTCTACATTTCTTGGTGTTTTCCAGCATAGTGTGAGTCGATATTTTTTTTTTTCAATAAAGTTGTTAAATCTGCTCTGGAATTAGCCACACTTGAGTGCTACCACCTTCTTGTTAGTGAAATACCCCGAGAATGCATCCTTAGTTTTCTGAATCCTCTTATATAGATTTGTTTGCAATGTGAAATATTAAAGTCACAATTATAATTGTTAGTTTTTAAGTCATACATTATGTGCATTAAAATGTATTTCTTTAAAGTAAGAAAATATTGAGACAAGTAAATGAGCATCTGTTTTTTCTAGTACTATTAAGCTGATTTGGATTTTAAAACTCAAAATAACCTTTTGTGGGAAAATGCATGCAGTGGATCTGCAGTCTGTCCCAGGCCAGACTAAATGAATCTGGGTGACTTTTTGTTTCAATGAAGTTTTTAGGGGGATGTAACCTTCATGAGTTGTATTGGAGCTCCTTTGTGCTTGCTACAGCAACATCTACAGCTTCTGTCAAGAGGGACGATTGGCCTCTTTAGTTCTTGTCTATACAGCTCTCCCATCCTCCCCATAATATATGAGATTCTTATGTTTCCTCTTGATTCCATTTGTCTGTCTTTCCACCCCTTACACTATGGTGCGTAAGTGTTATGCTTTAGTTCAGCAAAACCATCCTTGAAATAATGGATGAAAAATTATTGCTTTAGACTAATAATTCCCCTCCCAAATTAAAATAGCAATATAAAATCAGTGTTGTTTTTGAGATAGAATAATCTATATCTCACCTGCCCACTCTAAGTTCAACTAGAACAGCTCTTTGTCAGCAGGTTCTATGGGAAGATGCGAGAAGGGATCTCCTCTCTTTCTTCTTTTTCTCCAGGCAGTAGATGATCTGTGTGGCAATTGTTGAGGCCCTGAGGCAGATATTGCTTCTTCATGCCTCCAATTCCTGATGTGTTGAGACACACAGTAAATCTTTCTGAAGCTAGGAAGGCTCTGTGTATAAGCAGTAAAGAGTAGAAAATAAAGCAATGGTATATAGCTTCTGCTGTGCATGAGACTTTTCACAGCTGTAAAGGAAGGCTCAGGGTTTATCCTTAAAATGTATACGCTTCCAAAAAGCATGCTTTCATGTGCTTTCCTTTTTTGAAGGTGTTGGCAAGAAAGCCGGTCTGTATAATTCAGGTTGTAGCAGGTAATGAATTGCAAATGAAAATACAGATAAACTGTAAGAATTTCTTTAGATCAGGATTTTCAGCTTTTTATCTGTGAGCTATCTTTATTAGCCCATGAAAGTAAGAAAACCAAGCATATTGTCAGTGTGTTTCCAATTACTATGTAGAGGTCTCCATCTGGATTAGAATATTTTTAGGGGGAAAAATAAGAATAATAATTGAAAATGCTGTGGAGGTAACAGAACACCACAAACCAAAGAAATATTACTTCTCTCTTCATGTTACTTTCAGAATTTTTCCAGGCATATGGAAGTTAGAATGTTAAATCAGTATGAGAACATTATTATTAAAGTAGAAGTCCAGACAGAAGTTAGCCTCCCTTTGGATGAGCGATGATGATTCCCCTTTTCAGTAAGGCTCAGTAATAAGCATTGGAGTGCTAAGTAAGATAAAAGCGTTCTCTGCTTTGAGATGAAAGCGTCTCAAAACTTCACACAAGTAGAGAAAAGAACACAGACCTCAACTAATATACTCTAAAAGGCAAAATAAGTACCTAAAAGTACATACCAGAAAGACAAACAAAAGGCTCAGTAGGATATTAAGTGACTCAAAAGAAGAAGCATAAATTACTTATCAGACTGTGGCAACAAAAAGCAGTACTGATATGAGGTAAGGGTATCCTATACCTGTATTTTTTTTTAGGATCAACAAAGCTGCACCTACCCACACCACCATGTGGGTGGGCCATGTATCAGCTCTGCTATATCTAAAAACATTTGATTGTATCCAGTTTAAATTGACATTGACAGTTTATGCTAGCAATCTTAGTTTTACACCAGGCCAGATTTTTTTTTGTTTCTGGGGGGCAGAATTGTACCAGTCCAGAAGACAGTTGCTTTTGCACAGGATCCGCCGTGAGCCAGTAGAAGGAAAATGATCTTCAACTCTGATCTCATTTGAGATCCTCTTTGAAGGAGCTACAGAACTTTTTCAGGAAACTAGAAATACACAAGGATGCATTTCTCAGAGTGCATTGAGTAATTGCATTGTCCCCAGTCACCATGCAGTACGTTTTTTATTGATGAATGCATTGAAGTTGAGATGTCAGAAAAGCTGCACCGTTTTTTTTGTGGAACAAGCTGTGGGTCATCTCTTGAATGCTGTGTGACCACTGAAAAGGGGGGTAGATTTGGATACTCATGATAAAATGTCAAAATTTGAAAATGCAAATCTGCAAGTTACATCTGGTTCCTTTGAATCCGTGCACCTTAGGGCTGAATTCTGGAAGCTTCAAGAAGTTTTCATGGCTTGAGAATTTGGATCGGGCTTTTATGTCTAGAACTAAAAATACTCATGTTATGTGATCCTGAAGTAGAAAAGAGTTGCTAGAATGTGATTTTGTATCTATGTCTCCCTAAATAGTTAAAACCTACGTTATCTAATTGAAGTAGGTACCCCTGCTTTGCTTTATGCATAGCTGAGTTGTTTGTATATGTCAAAAGATACCAATGTATATAGCTGAGCTGTTTGTACATGGCAAAAAGTAGTATTGTTTTATGACAGAATTACTAGTCTTGTTAATATAGTTTGTATGGAACAATGTTTTGTTAGCTTGTTTGATCCATTTTGCCAAGGGCAATGTTTGCATTGAAACGAATTACTTTTAATGGAGCCATCTGAGTGCAGTACAAATTCAGTGTTTCCAAATTATCAATCTTAAATAAATACCACACACTTCTATTTTGCCCAGCACCCATAGTGGCATTGTCATCAACATTTCAGTGTAGTGTAGTGCCTTCCACTTCTGAATCTTGTGATCTCTTTGGAAAGAGGTGAAAATTCACAAGAACGGCCACTGTTGTGTAATAGTAGTTGGAACAAGTTGAAATATCTCAGCTAATTCAGATGCATGCTGGTAACTTGAATGAAACAAAAATACCTTAGATTCTGCTGGATGTTAAAGTTGATGAAAAGGTAGCGTATACCAAGGAATTCCTAGAACTCATATAAGCTGTGTGGTATATGCTTGTTCGGTGTAATGAGGTGTCAGTGGAGAACTCGGCATGCTTCTTGTTTACTGATATCATTAGTATCCATAATTTTTTATGCTAATATTGTTGGTGAGGATTTAATGTGCTAGAGTGTGACAACTAATAATAATCATAATTAATATATAAATTAATATACTAAATGTGACAACAAATCATCCTTCTGCCTGCCCCTGCCTCAACACCTTTTTCAGAGCAAACATAGAACAGATGTTTTAAAACACTGGGAAATAATGTATCTATAGGTAATGAGGATGCCTTGAGGGTATGGTTAAAGATTACTGGATTTGAGTGAGTCCAACTTTTGTTCTTCCTCAAGTTACCTTTGAAATAAATGGTACTAGATCTGTTTAATAACCACCGATTTAATTAATACTACAGATTTTTTGAAATGGTTAGGTTTGTTTAAAAAAAAAAAAAAGTAAAAAAAATAATCAGTGAGCCTACCTAATCCTAAAGTCCTATTGTATGTTTATGGTATGTAAAGTTAATAAACTTACTTGAAACTTGATAAATGTATAATGATAGTATTGAAGAATTTGTAAAAGGAACATTGGTCCACATCTGTCTGTTGTTTGGTTAAATGAATTACAAGGATGGTTTTATCAAAGCAATAATATGATATCCATAGGGAAAAAAGAAAGAAAATTGTATTTCACAAGCACTCCTTTTCTAAACGAAAACCCAGATTATTGTCATGCAACCTTTTCCCTAGAAGCTTATTAATGCCAAATATTAGCAAGCTAGTACTTCATTGAAAAACAATGCTGTGTTGTAATACATTGTAATTGTTTTGAAGAAAATATTCACTTAAATTAGCTTAGTTTTATTGTTAAATTTTCTTACTAAAATATGTTTTTACTGGTTACAGCTGAACTATTAGAAACACGGTTTCCTTCATCCTTTTTTCCTATCCAAAAACCTCTTTGTTAACCTAAATGAAAACTAAAACCCCTGCCTGTTTCCTTATTCTGTCTTAATTACTAGAGAATATACAGAACTGCTGAACTGTTGCTTTTATACTACATTTTGAAAATATAATATCTTAGTTTGGGTAGTCCTTAATGTCAACAACAGCTATTTCTTTTTTTCCTTTATATAATTCCACATCGTCAGTCATTTAAGGCCATTAACATATTAGCTAAGATATATTTTTGGGCCCTTGGTGTTTACTGCAACATAAAGCTCGTTCTACTAAGTCAAGGTCAAGATATTTTCTAGTGAGAAGGAAATGAGCAGTTTTTTCTTCTGAATGAAATTAGTTTGAAAATGCATTTTTTAACTAGTCATCCTAAATACAAAATGTATAGTAAATTTTATTTTTAAAGTAATTATTCTAGGAAGTGGGTTACTTTATTTTCTGATATATGCTGAATATTTTAAAACTTATTTTCCAAGATGAAAATTTACTTATTTTTATAATATCTTTTTTCAGGTGTCTGACTTCAGAGGAACAATAGTTTTTTGCCTATTGGAAGAATGCAGTGAAACTGCCAATATTTCTAGCTGGAATTATAAATTTAATATTCAACTTTAGTGTTACTCATTTCTTACTAAATAGTACCTCAAAGTAGAAGAAAAATGTACGGAAGTGCAAGAACAATCAGCAACTTAGAAGGAAGTCCCTCCAGGTCTCCTCGTTTGCCAAGATCTCCTCGCCTGGGCCATAGGCGAACAAATAGTGGAGGAGGAGGAGGAACGGGTAAGACGTTATCAATGGAGAACATCCAATCCCTTAATGCAGCCTATGCAACATCTGGACCAATGTATCTGAGTGATCATGAAGGTGTAGCTTCTACTACTTTCCCAAAGGGCACAATGACTCTTGGAAGGGCTACAAATCGAGCTGTGTACGGTGGTCGAGTCACAGCTATGGGGAGCAGTCCTAATATTGCTTCAGCTGGACTTTCGCACACAGATGTCCTTTCTTATACTGATCAGCATGGAGGTCTGACCACATCTTCACACCATCACCACCATCAGGTTCCTTCTATGCTGAGGCAGGTTAGAGATAGTACCATGTTAGACCTGCAGGCTCAGCTTAAGGAACTGCAGAGGGAGAATGATCTTCTCAGAAAAGAGCTAGACATTAAGGACAGCAAGCTGGGATCCTCCATGAATAGCATCAAAACTTTCTGGAGTCCTGAGCTAAAGAAAGAAAGAGTGCTGAGGAAAGAAGAAGCAGCCAGAATGTCAGTTCTTAAAGAACAAATGAGAGTTTCCCATGAAGAAAATCAGGTAAGTAATTCTGAAAGTTTCTTTCTGTTGATTTACAGCTAAATACTTGCTGTTTTCTTATGGAACTGTGTCCTATGCTGAAAAAAGTTTGACGTTTACAACAAGAATTGTATGTCTTGATCCATCTGCCGCTGGCTGATAAATAGTAGGAAAATACATTAATAAGAATCTGAATGCAGGTTATAATTTCCTTCATGCAGCATTCTCTCATATTATAGCTGAAGAGAATGTTTGTCACTACCTATTTTCTTATTTTTGAGACTTTCTCTAGTGCTTTTTTGCAGTGACGGTCTAAATATATTCAGCAACCTTTTCTGAAGGGGTAAATGAGCTACTTCTGCAAAAGTATAAATAAACATTCAGAGGCGTATTTTGTATGAGCTGTATAGGGATTTAGCTGCCCAGTTTTTGAAAGTTCAAAGATATAGGATATTAAATCCCCATATGCAACCTTCTGTAATTCTACGTTACAGAATGAAATTGAAGTTGTGTTTTCAGCAATGTTTCAAAAACCTGCGCCTTAGAAAAGAGCATCTTGTAAATATGTATTTTGGATACTTCTATTCAACATAAAAATCTTTTCCCAAAGTTATAAAAAGATTGAAGTATTTTAATCTGGATGAATAAAACTATAAGGTCAAGCTTTGAGGTTGTATGCTATTTCACAAAGATACATAAAACAGCGGCACATAAAAATTCTCATACTGCTGTCTCCACACACTTTTTGGCTGCTGGTCTTATTTTAAAGCTGCTCCTTTTTAGACCATCTGTTAACTTTCCCCAGGCAAAAACACAATCCTGTGTTTCTCTCACTTCCAGATTCCCGATCTAAACTTCTTTGCTGGCAGGCAGCAACAACTGAAATTTTTAATTTACTTCTGAGTTTGTGATGATTAGTGCTTCTCACCAGACTTTCCACCTCTTAGGCGTGTCATGAACCTAAATATCTATGAAACTAACAAGCCCGATACCAGTTACTTCAGTGGGAAACTGACTGGGTCTTGATTAGGAATTCAGCACAGTGAATTAATTTATTATTGTCTTGTATAACTTGTGTATCTAGACTGAAAGTAGTAGTTACTGAATATTTACTTATAGTAGGTGTACTAGGATGCTGCCAGAAATAATATTATCAAAAAAATGTTTGGCGGAGGTTCTGCTATTCAAAATCCTTGTTTGTTAGACATTCTAGTCTTGATAGTTGGTGTCACCTTAGTAGTAGTAGGAATATTCTAATACACTCATTTTTGATAGCCTTTCTTATGGGAATGTCACATTAATATCTTGTATTGGCATTTGGAATCAGAGTCTGGTATTTAGATACTTTATCACCTGCCAAAGTGGCGATGTGTGTGGGGGTTAGGTTGCTTTTTTTTTTCCCCTAAAAGCTATTTCATCATCTTGAGGGGAAAGTAAATTAGTAACTCTGAGTCCTCCACTCATTCATTTCACAGAATATTATAACTTCTTATTTTTAACAAGTGCCCTTATATTCTTGTAAGGGTGATCCTAACAAAAGGCAAAAAGGATGTATTTTACCCTATCTATAAATTTAACATGAATCCTTACTCTATAATAACGACTGGGTTGCGTATATTCTGTTGCTAGCAGTGTCCAAAAGTTCATAGAATAGACCTAGTATACAGTGTTCTCTCCACTGACTACTCTTTATGACCCAGTTACAGTTTCTGTGTGCTTAATAACACTCAGTGGACTTCTTATTTTGAGGCAGTTGCTTTTAGACCTATGTAAAATTCTGGTGTCCCCAGCCTCTTATGACAGTGAATCCTACAGCTTAACATGTCATGTGAAGAACCACTGCTTTGCATTTGTTTTTGCCCTAGAATTCAGCTGCTTTTGCTAGGATTTCCTCTGGAAGAAGCATTTAATAGCTGATGTCTGGTGCCAGTCTCAGTGCCACCTTTTTTTTTTTTTTTTNTTTTTTAGATAAAGAGACCAAAACAGATCATGTTTTTCATAATACCGGTGGAAAATGGGTTATGCATTGATGTTATAGAGTTTCTCCTTTTATGCTGTACGTCTCTCCCAACAATTCCCAACACTTTTTTATTTTTACTTCTAGTAAGTACTGAGCTAATATTTTAATGGAAGTATTTATCATAGCTGAAGAATCTCACCAGTGGTTATAATTAGTTTAGATCCAAGGTGCATGCATGTTACGCATGAAGGTAGGATTATTTTCACTTGTGTATAACTTCATATTTATCTCCATTGATTTAATCTGCCAGCCCTTGCCTAATTGCTTAGTTTTATAAAATCCTTCTTTGCATTTGGCTTTTGTCTTTACTGCCCTGAGTAACCTAATACCATGAGGGAAATTAGTCATCTTACTGTTCACCCTGTTCTCTGGATTGCTTAGGATATGTCAGAAATCACAAATCCCAGCCACAGGTTCCAGCAAAACTCTACCGGGGCCTTCTGTTGGTTTTATGACACGACCATGTGTTTCTGCTATTTCCTCTCTTGTAATCAAATATTTATGTATGAAAGGGCCATCACTCTTATCTAATCGCTGATTAGTTTTCTTGTAAGCATTTGGAGAAGAGCCTTTCTGAAGGAATGGCTTTGTAAGTCCGAGCTGGCTGTGTCAGCTAGTCTTGCTTACACACATGGTTATTGATTCCTTCAAACAACTAATTTCAACTGAAATTATCAAAAAGCTGTAATTTTAAAGATAATGTTTTGACAGCATCTAAAAAAGGTGATAGATCTATTGCATCTGTACTAAAAAGTGATAGATCTATCCTTGTGTGTCTGAGGGTTACTGGCTTATGAAACTTCCTTTCTTAAAAATGGAGATGTTTCTTACAAAACCACTAAAAACTGTTTTCAGCTTGGCTGTGCATGATGAAATTGACCCTGAATGGGGCCCTTAGTCTCATAGCCAACTTTGGGAACTCCCAAGACACTACAGAAGGGCAAATCTACCTGCCTGCCAAAAAAAAAAAGAAAAAAGGAAAAAAAAAAGAGAGAAACGAGTGAGTTATAAGTTTGATAGTTGTATTGCAGTTCCTGGAAAAATACTGTAAGGAAAATAAAAGAAAAAATTACTTGTAAAATGCATTAATTATTTGTATCTTCAAAAAAATTATTAGCTATTTCTAGAATATAAGGAATATATGGGGAAATATAAAAAAAAGACTATCACGGATTTCTCAAGAATAATGTCAAACAAGTCTGATTTTCTTGGATGACAGGAAAACGGGCTTTATGCATAAGGGAAAAACAGTAGTAACATTGACATTAGGAAACTTTTTATGTTGTCTCAGAAGATTTCCATTAGTAATCTGGTGCACGAGATGAGAGATGAAATTGCTATTATATAGGTGCCTGTCTGATTGGAAGACTGTGTCAAAGTGTAATTATCAATGATTCATGGTCAAATTGGAAAGATGTCTAGTAGGATCTGGTTGCGATTTGTCATGTGTTTGAGGCTTTCATCAATGTTCTGAATGATGGATAATGTCAAGCTGGGAAGGGTTAAAAGTATGCTGGAAAATAGGATTATGAATGAAAACATATTTGGCAAATTGAAGAAATATTCTGAAAAAGTGGGATGTGTTTCAACAGAAAATTGATAAAAATGAAACCTTTTGGAAGCAAAAAGGGACCCATGAAGAAATTTATGGATAGTAACTTGGACATTCCTGATTTTCTTTTGAAGATTATTTTACTTTTGAAAATGTATGCTTTGAGCACCTGTTCTTTGATATTACAACCTGAAGTTGTCTTGTCTTTCTAGTCTTTTTTCTTATTCTTTGTGACATATTTTCTCACAGCACAATTAGTGTTATTCTCTATATATGATTATATATGTAGGAGCAGGAAGTACTGTAAATGTTTTTAACTATTTAAAGTGGTTCTTCATCTTGAAATCATAAATTTGCAATTTCTCAACTGGAGCTTTTGCATTTCTTTTTCCAGGTAGATAGTTATTCTCTCTAATCTTGCTTGAATGTGTTATATGGAAGAGCTAATGTAGAAGGTTTCAATGCAGAGCAAAAGGCTATGAGGTGGAAAGAGCTGTGAGGACACAAGAAATTATTCAGCAGTATTCATTCCCAGGATTGTTGCCTGGCTGTCAAAAAAAGAGGGAGAACTAGTTTATCCGTTTGGATTAGCTGGTCCTAGGACAACGTATTAATCAGTTGACATGCTGCTTTTATGACATTGCCATAACTGAATTAGATTTACTGCAACATTTTAAAAATAAACTGTAAACTGAGTTGCACAAATTAATGTTCCTCTTCCCCACTTATAAATGTCGCTGTTTAATACTACATAATTAATACAAAATGAACTACAGCGTGCAATGAACAGTGGCTCTTTATCATTCATGAGATGGTTACATGTTGTTGTTGGAAGTAAATGGTGAGTTTTATCGCCTTTTTTTTTTTTACAGAAAACCAGGTAATTTTAATTTGCTTAATGTGTTCTTTGAAAACATATTATAGATTTTGATCTTCTTTTGAAGTTTAGTTCCTATCCTCATACTACAGGAGTTTGCTTCTGATTAATTAGACGAAGAGAAAGGATAAAAAGGATAGTGAACTGTTCCTCTGAGAGGCTTATAGTTTTGAATACAAAATTGTTCCTTGAAATAATTTTTATGTATCTGTAGCAATATGAAGAACTCATAGATGCTGCAATTAACAGAATTGAGCTAATAAAGTAATCAGTAAATAAGGGTGTACGTATTCATGAAGTCAGAACTGCGAGTAGCTACTCAATATTTACATGCTCTTCATTTTTACTTTACTTCATGACAAGTATCTAAGTAGAACAGTAAAAGAAAATACACTAAGTAGTATTCTAAAATGGTGTTTCCCCTCTTTGTATTAGTTAAACTGTGTTCCTAGTAAAACCTTGAGCAGGCTGATGTGTACACTCTTAAAAACAAAACTAAAGAACCAAAAAATGCCAAGCCAAATACACCGTGCACTTACCTTGCTTACTGATGCATTGCATATCATACAAAGTACACTCCTTTAGTCATCTTTCTGCCCTGTAAAGGAAAAGTCAGGAAGCAAGGGCTATAATTTAGTTTGCTGTAACTTTGCTAGCTTATCTGGGAACTAGTCAGTGGAGTTATATATAATTTTTAATTTTTTTTTATTATTTATATATACTTGTAAAACTATATATAGTTGAAAAATATTATGCGTGATGAATCATATTTTTATTATTAAAATATAATAATAATATATGTTTAAAGAAGATCACCACTTGTTGACTTTACCCAATGGTTTCCATGACTGGGACCAACCCTGCCTGCTTCCAAACTGGACAGTCCATTTCTTATACCCTGCAGGCGGCCTGTAAGTGCAAGTCAAAGGAATTTGAAGATCCGTTATCTCCTCACTCTGTCCACTTCTGAGACTATTCTTCATCTTTTTTTGAGATACTTGGTTTATGCCTGTTGAAATTCTGGAGGTTTGATCCTAATGGAATATGCAGGAAGTTGCCAGCGATCAGGTGTTCAGTTTGAGTTCCCAGATAGGTATTTTCTTCCTTACTGTGCATCAGAGTATATACTTGATTACTGGTTGGAAAGGTGCCCCCCCCCATTTTTCCGAAATACCACAGGTGGACAGAGGACCTTTGGGAGGTATAAATACCTTTCAGCCTGTCTCATTGTCTCTGTGTAAATGTGTGGAACACCACAAATTTTGAAGCTTATTGTGAATATTTGTGAAGTACAAGGTTACACGCAAAAGGTAAAGATAGTAACCTAAAAAATGGAAATGTTCATGTTTTACTATGCTTCCTGAGGTATGTTGTCACATTAATAAAGTAATTTAATAAGAATAACAACAACAACAACAACAAAATTACCTGAATTTTTTTTTACTATGTCTCTTGTTAAGAAAAAGTAGTCAACTTAAGTATTTTCAACTCAAATTTGTTTTATAGTATTTATGATCAGTGAAAGTCTATTCTAAGGTATTTTAAATCTGGTAGGTTCAGCATATTCATTCACCTTCTTTTCTGTTTTTCACTGCACTGTTGTTTCCTGCTTTCTTCAGCTTTTTTTTTTTTAAATACATCTGTCTTAAGAGCTGCATGCATACTTGTTGGTTTTTAACTTTATTTTGGATGTTTTCACTGTTTTCTTCATGTACATTGATGGCAATTTAGGTAAGTGCAAAATATTTCTTTACTTTTTTTTTTTAAACAAGATAGTGTTTAGATGTGTGGAACAGTTTAAATGTGTGGAATAAATTAAACATTCATTATAGAGCAAAACTTTATTATCTGAAGGTGAAAGTATAATGAAACAAAAGTACATCAGTAATATTTTTTTTCCTAATATGAAAATAAAAACATTTCTCTCAGTAGGAAGAGGCTAAAATAGCAGGACTTCTGCTGAGGAGCGATGGTATAAAGGTGGTGTGAAACAGTGAATAAGCCATGCCGGAAGGGTGTGTGTTTGGCTTTTGTGCTTTGTGCTGCTGTTACTGATGATGAAGAAAGGCTACTAGTTATGTGGTGCGGAGTGGAAAGAGATAAGGAGGTGGTCGTAATACTGTAGATATCCAAGGAAATTTTGAGGAAGCAATAACTGAAAAGTGTTTAAGGGTGAATGGGGAATGTAATAATTTTTAACCTTTTTTTTTTTTTTTTTTACCATGGGATTTTTAAATCTGAAAAAGCTTGGTAGAAAAAAGCCCTTGAAAAAGAAAAAGGGGACTGTGGTGATGTAAGTGTTAAAGTACTTGCTTGGTCTTGACCGAAGCTTTTTGGTGGTATTCTGGTTTAGATAATAATACACACATATATATTGTATACTAGAAACTAATACTTTAAGCTCTGTGAAAATTATCTCACATGTTAAATGGTCATTGGGAAAGGATAACGATAATAAGTTATATCCTTTTGTGCAATTCTGAGATACAGAGAGATCTCAGGAAAGTAAACATTGATTTTTATGTTCTGTTCCCCCCAGTATTTGAAAAAGATAAGGAGCGTGAATATTAGTGTCTGGGACGTGCTGTGTAGAACTGTCAGATGAAGGAGCGCTATTATTATATTTCAAAGAAAAGATACTTTATTCTTCATGTTAGAAATTAAAAGTTGTTGAAAAAGTGATTTAAACTTAAAAGAATATGAGCAAAATTTAGTCAGTTTTCTTCTGAATTTATGCATGTCAGGGAGTTATGGTTTGTTAATGTCATGCAGGGTCAGATTCTGACTTTACCTGTTGTTTGCTCTGTTCGAGGTGTCTAGCATTCCTGACTATATGTGTATTTCCCTGGTGCCATAGTCAGTTGTAAAAGCTGTCAGTGGCAAGATATGACCTGCTACTTGAAGTTATTGCTAGAATATCTGTCAGTTCAGTTGACAAACTAGCACTGAGGAACCCTTGGTATACTTTATAGGGGATAACTTTGGTTCAAATTGGATTGGCCTGTAGCAGGAGCAAATAACTCTTTTGAATTTAGTGATTTTAGAATATTTGGCCTGTGGGATGGGGAAATTGTATTTACTTTTTGAATTTCCTTAAGCATCTGCCACAATATAGTTATTGCTCTTACTGTTGGTGTTTGAAGATAATATACAAAGCTAACAAAACACATGTGAAAAGAAGGCAGTAGATTTCATGTGAAGTGCTCTTCAAACCCCGAAGGGAAAAGAATAAAAGATGTTTTTGCCAAAAGGAAAATCCTGAGGCAGATCAATGTAAATATTTTAGTGTTAGGCACTTGGAGAACACTGGGGTCTTGTAAGGTAACCTCTATTCTAGTTCCATCTATAATGGAATAAGAGTATGAGGTCTCCACCTCATCACATTTCTGCAGAAGAAAAGCAAAGGTCAGCAGAAACTAGAGAAAAAGCATAACACACATTGGGATGCAGCTTCAGAGGAGCAGCAAGCCCTGAAACAAGGTCTGCTTTTTGCACAGACTGAAGTTTTCCACTTAATTGTCTACAGTATTAATTGTACAGGGTACAATTCTCACTGCAGAATCTGCGTTTGAATTTAAAGAAAAAAAACACAGAAAGAGGCAGGGGGTTGTGCTTTGAAAATTAAATATGTTCTGTGTATTTTGTTTTAAATCATATGTAAACTGATGTTGTATAGCTCTTTCAATTTGTAGGTAGAAAATCTGAAAGAATAGTCCTGTTAGTTTGAACTTTTTCCTCTGTGTTATTTGAACTCCAGATTGCTAATTGTTACTGATAAAGCACAATGTTTGTAACTAATTCAGTGAAGAAATGCCTAAATATCATGGTACAGTATTCCTGCTGGATACAGTAGAAGCTGGAAGTAAAATAGAGGGTTGCTATTTAAATACTGCAATACCAAAATAAAATATTTCAGTCCAAGCTTGAAAAATACTGTTTGAAACCAAAAGGTCTGTGATAAAAGCCAACTGGTCCATTGAAGCATATATGTAATTATACATATGTTGGGATAATCATAGAGTGGTTAGAGTTGGAAGGGACCTTAAAGATCATCTAGTTCCAACCCCTGTGCCACGCGCAGGGACCCCTTCCACTAGACCAGGTTGCTCAAAGCCCCATCCAGCCTGGCCTTGAACACCTCCAGGGATGGTGCATCCGCAACTTCTCTGGGCAACCCGTTCCAGTGTCTTACCACCCTCACCACCTAGGGTAAGGAATTTCTTCCGAATATCTAATCTAAATCTCCCCTCTTTCAGTTTAAAACCATTACCCCTTGTCCTATCGCTCCACTCCCTGATAAAAGAGTCCCTCCCCACCTTTCCTGTAGGTACTTCCCTTTAATTACTGGAAGGCTGCTATAAAGTCTCCCCAGAGCCTTCCCTTCTTCAGGCTGAACAACCCCAACTCTCTCAGCCTGCCTTCGTAGGAGAGGTGCTTCAGTCCCCTGATCATCTTTGTGGGCCTCCGCTGGACTCGCTCCAACAGGTCCACATCCTTCTTATGCTGGAGTTTCCAGAGCTGGATGCAGTACTCCAGATGGGATCTCACGAGAGTGGAGTAGAGGGGGCAAATCACCTCCCTTGACCTGCTGTCCACGCTTCTTTTGATGCAGCCCAGGAAGCGGCTGGCTCTCTGGGCTGCAAACGCGCATTGCAAGCTCATGTTGAGCTGCTTGTCCACCAACATCCCCAAGTCCTCCTCCTCCTCAAGGCTGCTCTCAACCCATTCTACACCCAGCCTGCATTTGTACTTGGGATTGCCTCAACCCAGGGGCAGGACCCTGCACTTGGCCTTGTTGAACTTCGTGATGTTTGCATGGTCCCACCTCTCAAGCCTGTCCAGGTCCCTCTGGATGGCATCCTTTCCCTCCAGCATGTTGACCGCACCACGCAGCTTGGTGTTGTTCGCAAACTTGCTGAGAGTGCACTCAATCCCACTGTCCATGTCACTGACAAAGATGTTAAACAGCACTGATCCCTGAGGAGTGCTACTTGTCAGTGCTTGCCACTTAGACATCAGCAGCTCTTTGAGTATGGCCATCCAGCCAAGTTCTTATCCATCAAGCGGTCCATCTGTCAAATCCAAGTCTCTCCATTTTAGAGACAAGGATGTCTTTGTGCGGGACAGTGTCAAATGCCTTGCACAAGTCCAGGTAGATGGTGTCGGTTGCTCTTTCTTTATCCAGTGACACTGTAAAGCTGTCATAGAAAAGGCCGCCAAATTTGTCAGGCATGATTTGCCTTTAGTGAAGCCATGTTGGCCATCACCAATCATGTCCTTATTTTCCATGTTGCCTTAGCATAGTTTCCAGGAGGGTCTGCTCCATGATCTTGCCAGGCATAGAGGTGAGACTGACAAGCCTGTAGTTCCCTATGTCTTCCTTTTTTCCCTTTTTAAAAATGGGGGTTATGTTCTCCCTTTTCCAGTCAGCAGGAACTTCACTGGACTGCCATTCTCAAATATGGTGGATAGTGGCTTAGCAACTTCATCCACCAGTTCCCTTGGGATCTGCGGATGAATCTCATGAGGTTCCATGGACTTGTGCACCTTCAGATTCCTTAGATGGTCTTGAACCTGGTCTTCTACAGTGGGTGGTTCCTTATTTTCCTGGTCCCTGCCTTTGCCTTCTGCAGCTTGGGCAGTGTGGCTGGAGCCCTTGTTGGTGAAGACAGAGGCAAAAAAGTCATTGAGTACCTCAGCCTTCTCCATATCCTGGGTGACAAGGTCTCCTATTTCCTTCTGGAGAGGGCCTGTATTTTCCCTTGTCTTCCGTTTATCACTGACATACCTATAGAAGCTGTTCTCATTGCCCTTGATGTCCCTGGCCACATTTAACTCTATCTGGGCTTTAGCTTTCCTAACCTGCTCCCTGCCTGCTTGGACAATTTCTCTGTGTTCCTCCCAGGCTACCTGTCCTTGTTTCCACCTTCTGTAGGCTTCCTTTTTGAGTTTGAATTTCTCCAGGAGCTCCTTGTTCATCCATGCGTGTCTCCTAGCGTTTTTGCCTGACTACTTCTTTGTTGGGATGCATAATTCCTGAGCTCGGAGGAAGTGATCCTTGAATATCAACCAGCTTTCCTGAGCCCTTCTTCTCTCCAGGGCTTTATCCCATGGTACTCTGCTAAGGAAATCCCTGAAGAGGCCAAAGTCTGCTCCCCTGAAGTTCAGGGTAGCGAGCTTACTGTGCGCCCTCCTCACCACCCTAAGAATCACTGCAGCCCAGGCTGCCCTTGAGCTTCACACTCACCACCAGCCCCTCCTTGTTGGTGAGCACAAGGTCCAGCACAGCACCTCTCCTCGTTGACTCCTCTATCACTTGGAGAAGGAATTTATCAAATGTGCATTCCAGGAACCTCCTGGATTGCTTATGCCCTGCTGTGCTGTCCCTGTAACGGATATGAGGGTGGTTGAAGTCCCTCATGGGACAGACCAGGGCCTGTGAATGTGAGGCTGCTCCCATCTGTCTAGAGAGGGCCTCATCCGCTTGGTCTTTCTGGTGGGGTGGCCTTTAGCAGATCCCCACTGTAACATCACCTGTCCCTGCCCTCCCTTTAATCGTAATTGAGGAATCCTAATTCAGGAAGTTTTGCATTCAATGATAATACTAAATTTCTTCCCTGTGTCAAAAGTTTCTACTGTTCTGTGCGTGATAGAAACTAAGCTGTATCTCTTTGAATTTTGAAGGAAACCAAAATTCCCAACTGCCCTTTATTCTACAGCCAAAATTGTATTTCTTCCCATGCCACTCTGAAAATGTACCTATTTGTCAGCACAGCTCTCTGGAATTCGGAGTATATGTTACCTGCGTAAAAACTATTTAAAATAAAGGCTTGTACTGAGTTTGATGTTAGCATAAATACATCTAGGTACACATCATATTGTCTTATTTGCTTTGATATACATTGTGAAAAACGAAATGAACCACAACCCTATTTTATTTCTTGAGATGGTTAATACTGCCATGAAAATGACAATATACCACTGGAATGATATTACAATATTTTGGAAATATGAAGTTCTTCCTACAAAATTTGTGTTCAGAAAGACATTGTGTTGTATGCTGGTATAAGTTTTACTAGGAAGTTTCTGATACTTAAGAGAGACTTGGTGTAATATTTAATCATTGGTTAAGAACAATTGTTTAGAAGGCCATCACCCATTTGTGGATAAAATTTATTTATTTTCATTTTGTATTATTACTATTTTAGTATGTTTATTGTTCTATTTATAACATATAATTATAACTCATATTCTTAGTTTGGTTGAAATGTGGAAATGAATGAGCTGCATATTACATAACTGTGTGAATAGTCTAGTATTTTCCTTACCCTAGAGAGAGATTTTTGTCTTCAGATTCCCTAGTGGAGTTAAGGGAGGGAGGAAGGAACTATATAGTAAAAAGCACAAAAGTTGCTTAAGAAAGCAAACGCAGGCATTCTTCATTATGTTCAGGCAGTTCATCCCCTGAAGAGGGAGAGCTGTCAGAATGAGAACTTGAACAATTAGACAAGAATACACATGATAGGCTTTTCCACCTGAATACACTGCATTATCCTGACTTCAGGACCGCAAAATTAACAAGCAGTACCGGTCTGTCAAAGCCCAAGGAAAAAATATTTCTAAATAATATTTTCGGGAAGAGTTTGTTTTCTTAAATCAGTATATAGCTATAACTATAGTACATGAATTGAAGCCACCAGTAATAAAGATTCTAGGTTAAAAGGTAGGCCATTATCCTTTTCAGAACTCGGATCTTGTATAAAGCAGTGATTCACTGTGTAGAGAATTGCTGCCATAAATGGCTAAACATAGAATGGAATATCAGAAGGAAAATTTTGCATATTTACAAGAAAGCAAAATTATCTTTAGGAGTATATTTTTCCATATTTGTTTCAACTGGAAAGTCTCTTTTTTCATGTCACAGTGGTCTCAGAAGAAAGTAGTAACTTAATCCAATTGGAAACTGTATTTGAAAACCTATGGTTCCAAAACCTATCTAGGTGATCATTTTCTAGATCCAATTGAGTCACTTTGTTTCCAAATATGTGAGGTAGGTTCTACTCTTTATTTGATATCCTTGAACTGAGGTCCAAGTGACCACCAGTGACAAGTGGCGTTCCTCAGGGGTCGGTACTGGGACTGGCACTGTTTAACGTATTTGTTGGGAGTATGGACAGTGGGACTTATCATTTTATACATGCCTTTTTGAAGGAAGTCCCATCACATGTAGAATTTCCATCTTTACATTTCCCATTAGGAATTGGTAATTCAGCTTGTAGAGTTTTGTGTAGAGAACGTTTCACTTAAGTTTCATTTATTTCTAGTTCAGGTTATTGTGGGTTGTGACTGTATTTCCCCAATGTTTTAATACCCAAACCTGAAATTTTATCTGCTTTGACAAACGTGTGTGGTTTAATGTCTTCTGACCTTTGCCATCTCATTCTTTTTCTCCAGGACTTTGGATCCTAGTGGGAGGGATCATGGGGCACTTGTAAAGTCACTTCATTTTTGTGTGAACCAGCAATCTCACGCATTCTTCTCCTGCTTTTCCCAGTAGTTGTCACTAGAACTTGTGTGTCCGCATAATGTGCATTAGGGACGAAATACTTAGTTTTCTTTCCCTGGGTTAATTTTCAGCTGGATCACTTCCCTGACTGCTCATATCTGGTCGTGTGCTGGTGTAAGGCAGGTAGAGGGTTGAGTGGCCAAGAGTAGGAGAAGAAGGTGGGATCTCAAATTCTGGTAGCAGCTCAGCTTCTGCTGCTGAGTCTCTGTGCTACTGAAGCTTAACTGCCTTTGGCACTTAGGAAATTTCTTGAAAGAAAGCTTGAATATCTGTACTATACTGCAGTCTTTGTTTCAGACATACCTCAGTGGATACAGAGAATAATATTTAGACTATGTATTTTATACTTGCACACTTGCATCATGAGAAAATGGTGAGTACCGATATTCTTGCGATGTAGTGTACAAGGCAGTTTGCTATTGAATTACATTCTCTTTGGCAGGTCAGTAGTACGTTTTAGCTCAGATGTTATCTTTGGTGTTTGCACTGAACACTTTATTTTCAAATGTCTGTAAATATTTTTTTATTCTATCTTGAAATAATCTGAAGGGTTAGGTTTTTTTCAGTGACTTGATTAAGATCAGTCTTTCCCTATTGCCATGAGAATACTTGGGTGGTTTTTATTTTTTTTTTCCTTTCCTTTTTAATCCTGGCTTAATAGTATCTACAACAAATTTAGTTCTTTCAGCTTTGAAGGCTTATTTTCCTCATACTTTTTTTTTTTTCTAGAACTAAGGAATCATCTCTTTTGAATAATTATCTTAACAGATGAGGAATTCTAAAATGTGCAGAATCAAACAGTTTTTAATAAAAAAAAAAATCTCATAAATATATTTTGTTATGAAGTATCCTCTTCCTCTCATTTACTGCTTAATTCGTTTTTACCAGATGGTAGAAAATTCTGGAAGACACATAGCAGTGTTTGCTGCTGTTCATGCTTTTAATTCAGCTCGCAAAAGGCTACTGTGAGGATTATGTGTGATCAAGAAGAGTGAGTCAATTTGTATAAACTCCTTATTTTTACCATTTACAGATCTTACACATTCAGTATTATCCTGCCCTTTTCTGTTGTGCTGTTCATCTGTGAGTGTGCATTTTCTTTGACTCCTAAATTTAAAGTCTGCAGCATCTTGAGGCAGTAATCTTGCTCTGTAGAGTGTGGCTACTTACTTACTTTTCCCAGATTGACAAGCTCAGGCATTTAAATACCAAATGAATAACTGTGTTTCCTCTTCATTGATGCTTTGAATAGTGTGGTCGTTAAAAGCAATATTTCCTTCTGTTTCACTGTGCAGGAGAAAAACTGTCACATCTGAGAGGACAAAAAGCTTAGGTGTGAGGAGCCATGAAAAAAAGCGGGGTTTCCAGTCATTTTTCCTTCCCTTTTCCCATACAAGTGTGCTCCATGGGTAACATGGAGTGGAGTCTTATACTGCAGGATCAGTTAAGCAAAACAAACAATCATTTGGGAACACAGATATGGACATAATGGAGTACTTTATAAATATTTCTAAGCTATTTTAATGAGCATAACAACTGGTAAACTATTGTTCAAATTTAAGAGTGGTACTTTTTTCCCATTGGCAAGCTAATGGAAATCAAAATGGGTTTACATTGCCTTCGTTACAATTCACGAAAGAGGAACATCCCTTTCCTGATAATCTGGAGCAAGTCAGAGTGAATTACCTTCTCTAATAAATAAATATTAGAAAAGAGATGGTATCTGTTCAAGTTGTTTGACACAGATTAATCTTTAAATACTGAAATTGGGCTTCACTTTTTTGCCAGGAAAAAATTAAAATCTACAGGTTATAAGTTATAGATGGGGGAAAGAAGATTTTGATGCAAATTCTGGAAAACCTAAACCAGTATTAATTAAAGCAAATAAAAAAGTGACAAACCCCCATCCCTGCCCCAAACAGTCCAAAAGACAATATCTGGTCTATAAAATAACAATGGTTTGAGATGGTCCTTTCTTTGTTTTGAATACTTAGAAGTGTAATTGTTTAACTAAGGCTCTAAGCAGTATACAGCAGATGAATGTTTCTACTACAAAATTATTCTGAAATTATGAAACTTTAGGCTTTAGATGTGAAGCAGGAAAACCAAAACAGAATCACTAAAAAAGTATTTTCCTTTTGAGATTAAGAAGTGGTTCTGTCTTTGCGCATAAATTTTACATTTCCTATGGTTATTATAGGAGTAGGGAACGTGGATATTCTCATGTCACCTGCAGAGGCAAACAATGATTTTCTATACTTTGCTTTATGTCCAGAGTCTTAAGACAGATTCCCTTGTTTTATCTTTCATCAAAACAGAAATCCAAAGAAAAGATGCACATTTAAATTAATAGCAATTTTAGATCAACACGTACATTTGCAACTGTTAGATACCTAAAAGCGGTGCAGACCGTACCATTAAAGAGAACTTTGTAATTCAGGATGGCTAACTTACCTAATAGATTGTTTTATAAAGCCACTTTCTTTTGCTTTCCTGTTAAATTTAGAGAGAAGCTGATGGATTTTAGAACAATATGTATCACAACTCTGGTACTCTATAGGTAAAATACTTGGTAAATTACAACTTCAGGTAGTTTCAGAAATGAGAGGTTTTCCTGTAATACCAAATTTGGATTAAGCTTTATTTCAAATAGGCTATTAATTTCTTTTGTGTTTTAAGAAATTATACTGAAAAATTTACTTACGCTTTATGAACTCATGTAAAACAAATGAAAGAAGGAGAAAGGTGGGAATTCAGGAGAATGCAGCAGTGGCTTTGAGAGGTTACATAATAATGCTTAACAATTCTAGTAGCACTTATAATAGCGTACGAAGGTAGGTAATTGTACATGTTTCTGCAGTTCACAATTCCATTTATCAAATTGCCAGATAAAAATCTTAAGGAAAATAGAGCAGTTTGTAATAAATGCTATAAAGAACCAAGTACACTTGCGCATTTGCAGTTCTTGCATTTTAAAATTCTACCTATGCACACCTACATTGTTGAACTTTGCATTTCGAATTGATAATTGTTTTATATGAAGCAATTCTCCTGATCTGCTTACGTGTTATTGAGATGATATATTTTTTCTTTTAATATATTTCCATTTTCTGCCATTTTTCTTGTTGTTTGTTTTGCTTCAGCAGTCTACTCTTCAAATTGAATAGTATCCAAGCAATCAGTTAAGTAATTCTGGACACAATCATACAGGTTTCTGTAGTGCTATTCTATTTTAGTTTATGTTTTCCATTAAGCTGGGCAAAACCTGAATGCAGCAAACTGAAAGGCCTTGGTAATGTTTCCTGTTGAAAGTGGACTGTTTCAGTTCTTTGTACAGAAATCTTTAAGATAATGTAGCTGTACTAAATATTTAAGAAATGAATGTTTTAGATGATGTCTGTATTTCTGACAATTATGGTGGCTTAATTTTAGAAACAAAAAACCCTGTACAGCAGCTAAAGAAATGCCTGCTGTATTGTGTATGGGCAGCTGGAAGTACTCACTGAATAAACGGGCTTTTTTTTGTTTTTAGCCTGTTAGATATAGTGTAAATCTTGAAGTTCAGAAACCCTATTGTCAAAGGTTTTATAGCTTCTAAACATATGAATTTTATTCCTGCATTGCTTTTGAATGTGGATCTGTTCCATCAAATCACTTAATTTACCTTCATCAATCACTGAAAAGTATTTTTATACTTTAGTGACTGGGGCTTTGATTTTTCTAGTGTGAAATACCACATCAGCTTTACATCAGCTCAGAGTATGTTTCCCACTATTTTAGTTGCATGGATTCTTGCTGTGCTGTGAGGGATTTCATGATTAAATGTCAGCAAAACTGAACCCAAATCTGACCTTTAAGACTACTATAAATTTTAATAAATAAATATTCCCATTAATCTTTTACTAATATTATCCTGTATTTAAAAGTTCAAAATTTAACTCTTTATAGTCATTGATTACCAAAATATAAATCAGGAGGTTTCATATGAGTAGAACACAAGAACAGTGATTGTGCCTAAAGGAATACAAGAAATACTTTTCTTTGTGTATCTGATTCCTTACTGTTAATTTCATTTTCCCTTTTTTTCAGTTGTAGCTAATGGTTTAGAATCATTATGTAAAGTAATTCAGTGCCTTCAAAGTGAAACTGTGGAAAAGGTGCACTTTCAGGCTCCCCTTCTACAGCGTCTGTCAGTTCTGGTTCTTAGCTCAGTGTGCTCGCTAGTGAACCCAATCCATATTTTTGAATCATTACTATTTTTTTAAATGATCTTTAATGTCAATTCTGAACCAGTAATAAAATTAAGGAAAGGTGGTAGCCACTGATACCATCTGGTAGGAGAAAAACGGAGACTGAGACAAATACCCCAACTGTTTCTCTCACAGGGATTGGGATTTACATGGGGGGAAATCTTCTGTTGAAGAATTACACTGATCAGAATCACAGTATCAGTTTTGAATAGGTAAGGAAGCCTGGCTATTACGTAAATATATGTACTTCATAGATAATATGCCCTATTTGGCATCAGAGCTGTAGTCTAAATATTAATTTCAACCTGGATGTCACTTGACCTTCTTCTAGTCTAGATTATGGACGTATCAATGGATGCTGTGTTTGATAAGCTATGTCTGCCACTTTTCCAAGTTCTTGTTTAGATCTAATTAACCAGATTGATTTAAAACAGTTGCGGATTTGCTCTGAGTTGGGGGCTGTCCCTTTCCTTCTGTGCAAGGAGCACAAACCAGAAGAATAGGTTAATTTTGCTACAACCTCAAAAGCTTATTTAGGTTTTAGTTCACTTTCAATTTTAATAAAATAACTTCTTAATGTTGAATGAGTAGATTATTCTCCCTTAGAACTTTGGGCCAATAATTTTCTCTTAATTGAGGATGAGAAACCAAGACCTGAAAGAAAAATTGTGGTAAAAAGATAAACTACCTCGCAAAAATTTAATGCAACAGAATGATATTTATTAAAATGTCTATTAACAGAAGCACTAAGAAAATTTGCATTTAAAAGCGCATAATGCCTAGCTGGTAAAGTAGTTAACAACTGGAAAATGCAATATTCATCACTAATTTGATTTTTAATTACTTTGATCATTATCAGACCTGGGCTTTCATAGAATAGCTAAAGAAGCTATGAAAAAAGTATTTAACACTCTTAAAATACATATTTCTGTTTAGGTTGCTGTTCAAACAGTTCCATGCTGTCCCTACCATTTTGCTATGCATTTTGGGAAATGTTTCATTCTGTTTGATTCCTTGTTTTTAGGAGACTGTTTATATTCCACTATTTTAGTTTAGCATTGCCTGTGTTAAAAACAAGAGTTCATGCTTTTGGTTACTTGAGCCTCCAAATGTTCAATAGCACAGATACACTGTACTCTAAATTCCTTTGCAGCTATTAATATTTGATGTGTAGTTGCAACCTGCTATACGTTATAGCCTAAGCCACATTCAAGTTATGCTGGCTTTCTTCTGACCTATACCTTGTACCTGGTTTTTATGTGTATCAAGAATAGAATATATTTAATATTAATATTTAAAAAATACCCCTGAGCTCATTTCACTTTTGTTTTTAAACAACTTAGAAGATATGGACAAGTTTCTCTATTCTTATCTGCAAAATATAAATGCAGGTTATCTGTAGGATACATAATAGAAGCCAAAATTTACAAAGGAATTTAGGTTAGCACAATAGTTCATTAGTCTATTCTAATTTTTAGGCACCCAACATTTTTCTTTCTATTTTTTTTTTCTTTGTTCTTGTGTGTAGAATCCACAATCAATAGCTGTTCAGGGACCAGGAATTCCCTTCCTAGTGTCAGCAGAATACCTCTGCAATAGATGAGTCATAGTTCTTTTTATTATGTTCTTTCTGGTCCTATGAAACTCATATTCTTGGTTGCACAGCAGCAAAGCTTGACTTTATTTCCTCTAATGACTTTTATATATCTCCCATTTCCCTCGAACAGCTTGATTAATAAATAACCCAATAAAATAATTGGATTTTTTTTCCGAGTATCTTAATGTAATTGTATCTTTACCAGCAACATAAAAAGTATACCTGTTCTCTCAGTAATTAGTATGGAATATCCTATTACACTGTGTAATCTCAGGCAGATACAGGTCAGATTTGCCGGGGTAGTAGGGGAAATTTTTAACCATCTATTATAAACTGCTAAAGAATGTCTTGCACTATTTTCCTTTTTCCATATATGCATGATAGGGCCCTTGGGACCACAATGGTCAAAGCTAACAAAAATTTGAAGGGAGAGAGGACCCTTTGCCCGTTTTCTCTTTTAGGATAAAAGCTGCAGTGTACCTTTTATCACAAATGTTTTCTTAGGAGCTTTTGTAGCTCAGCAGTGCCCAACTGCAAAATATGTGCAATTCCCCTCTTTCCAATCAGGTTCAAAACGCAGCTATTGCAAACCTATGTGTATCCAGTTTTCATGGCTGTAGGAAGTCATTGCTGTCTAGGATTCTGGCTAGTATATTTAGCAAGCAGTGTCAACACATGAATGGATATAACTTAAAATATATAGTTGAAATATTAACTTATTATGGACACTTATTTCTAATGCAAATTCATGAAACAAGTAAAATGGGAAACTTTTCCCACAAATGAGCAATTGTTACCCTTTTTGGCTTTCTCGTTAGACACCGAAGCATAACAATCTAAAAATGGTGGCAAGAACAGACCACGTGTTGAAATTTTCAATGAGCTGATAGGAAAGGAATGTTTTACTTCAACTTTTGCAATTGTAGTCAGGTAAAGGCTGTTTTTGTTTGACCAAATTTTTAGTTATGTCTGAGCATAACTAGCTTTCCCTTTGGTAATTCCATCAGTATCAATAAATAAATACACAAAAGGTCTGGAATAGCTGCTGATTTAGCATATAGGATGCCTTTTAACATCCCTTACAGCATATCTGTTCCTCTTCATGGTGAGCTGCTGTGTTTTGTAAGCTGAAACGTGAATATGTTAATAAAGTATGAGTGATATATCATTATTTGCAATGAAATGGACAAAAATAATAAGATATGTCTGCTCACACTTCTCAGAATATTACAGAAGTATGGTAGCAGTTGTCAGATTCATTGAAATCCAGTTTTACATTGGCTATTTTGACTCTTAGGTATCTATAATGCTCTTTGCTTCCATTAGATGGTTGGCAGCCTTTGGCAATTTCAGGATCCTTCTTTGTGAGACTAAAAATACCTAGTCACACAAAAGTAGTTTGAAGACTGACTGCTGCTTCCTTTATTGGAGAAACTAGCAATCTGGGTGGTTTGTTTTTAGGTTTGGTTCCCCCATCCTACCCTGTCTTGTATAACATCTTTTATTCTCTAAACTGTTAGGAGATGGAAGATCTTGTTTTGTTGAAACTTTAAAGATTTTCAAATTTTGTGTAAGAATGCTAAATAGTGATTTGTGCTTGGGTGGTTGCTGTGTCAAACAGCTGCAGAAAGTGAAGATAGGAGTCTTACATTTTTGTAAGAAAATAGAGAGCTATTCTCTTTGGGACTGAGAAATATACAAAGCAGCATCCACATTATGAAATGTGCAAATCTAAAATCATCTTCCTTAGGAGAGACCAGTGAACACTTTCGGACAGCAATGACACTGAATATGTAGTCACGCCCATGCCCATGACAACTTCTATAGGAGGCTGTAAAATGAACAGATTCTCTGCAATTAAATTTCTTGGTAACCACAGCATCTGTGGAAGTTATGCATGGGTTGAAATATGCGAACATGTTTAAATCTAGGTTAAATCTGATGTAATAGAAAATATCTGATCTACATATAATCTGAAGTAATTCCTAAAAAGCATATCTTGAAGTTGGGAAATAACTTCATCCAAAGTCACCCTGTTTTTGCCTTCCAGGTTTACATTTTGAAGTAACTGGAGTATGTGAAAGATGACCTCATCTGTGGTTTAGAACAAAAAGAAGTTGCAGATAAGCACTCTTTATAAAGACGAATCAAATTTCTACTCACAACCTAGTAACTGTAGTTTTGTTTTTTTAACAAGAATTTAAAGGATTTTACTCAGTTTTCTCCTTTTTAAAGTTTGCCTGATTTTTCTCAGAAAAACTTGAATTTAGTTGAAAGATTGAATTTAGTTCACTTTTAATGAACTAAAGCAAAACCTATAGACTTGAAAATTATAACAGTTCACTATTTGCTGGTTGTTAAATTAACAGAGAAAACAGAAAAGGATTTAAAACTTTATTTGTTAGTACAACTTCTTACCTGTGCATACAGGTATAGAGTTTTATACACAGGAAGAATAAACTAGCATAGCAAATTTAAACAACATGAGAAAAAGAAATTGTCTATGATTGTATATAGTGTGTTCATCAATAGCATAACTGGAAAACATGGAACTATTTCTGAAGCACAGTTGAAATGTTGCTTATTAAACAAATCCAAACCAAACCAAACCCACCAAAAACTCATGGGGAGAGTAAATTTTATTCCCAAGTGTTTGAAATAGAGGAATTTCTTGGACAACCTCATGGCAGAGGCTGAAGCAGTAAAATATTCAAACAAGCCTTTTCTAAAA
>VWZL01003859.1:858876-1071338 GCA_013396915.1 Stercorarius parasiticus
AAAAATCAAAAATCTACTGTTAATGTTTTGTCAGTGGAGCAATGGGATAATAAGGCATTTGAAGGGAGGAAAAATGTAGCTGGCACATACAGAAACAGCCAGAACTACTTTTTCAGGATTTGGTACAAACTCAAAAAGTTTTTTCTGGCTTTTAGTTGTTTTCTTAAGTGCCATACGTATAGGCGATTTCTTTCTTGTATTATCAGATTTTTACCAAATCTGTCTTTTGGCAAATCAGCTAAGTAGTCTGATTCCTGAAGGGATTAAATCAAATTCCTAAAATCATGTCGTTAACAACTTCTAAACATTGTGGATTAGATGAGAAGCACTGTAATTTGTTAGATAAAATGCTGATTACAAGTAAATGAACCACCACATCTGACCTCAGTACTGGCAGGGAAAGCCAGTGATGGAACACACCGATGAAAAGAAACCTGACCCTTAATGTCTAGATTGTACTTTCAGAGGGATGCCAAGTGAGCATAGTTACCTTGATTAATGCTGGCCTCAGGTGTACTGGAGACACAAGTAAACTCTAGGCTCACCTGAGGGGAATATTAATTAGGACTAGCACACCTACTGTTCTGTCTTGAGTACTTAATTGCTTTAGCCCAGATGAGAACAGTAATTCATAAAACAGAATTTAATGACTGTATTAGAAAAATGGTTGTGAATATGCACATAAATGAATCTCTAGAGTAATTTTCTCTATAACATGAAACAGGGAATGTTTCTGCAAGTTTAGCTTTATATTTCACATACTAACTTTCTTTTTATAAGATACTGATACAGCTTGATTTACTTTTTTTTTTTTTTAAATACGTAACTGACTTCTAACATATTAGAGACATTTCATTTGGTGGAGAAAGAGGTGTGTATTTGTTGGGTCAAATCCCATGGTCCCAAGTAGTTTCTGTTTGGTGAGGTCATGTCTACTACTGAGAAATTCTGTCACCCAAACTTGAGTCGCCTTTTGGCTGCCAACTTTGCTGTGTTGCTGAAGCACATGCATGCTTGGCCGCTTTTGCTGGTGTCTCTCCTCACTGAGAGACGAGTTGGCAAAGACACTGTGCGTGGTGGGTAAGAGCCCAGAGCTTACAGCTGCTGACATTGCTGTATTACTGGAGGGTGTCCAGGCTGGCATTTTGCCAGCAGCCGAATGTCAGCTGAGGGTTTGTGTCATTTGTGAAGGTGGTTTTGGTGGAAGGACTGGATTTTGCCTGCATCATTTTGAGATATTCTGGATATTGTGGAGGCATGGCAAAAAGAAGGCAATATCTTGCCACAAGATTTTACTAATGTGACCTATCTGAAGTCCAAAAAATATTAAGTGATCATTTTGAACAGTTATCTTACTTTAAAAATGTTAATAAAATTATTACACAAACGTTTGTTTAAAAAAATTAAGCAGTGAAATTGTTCTATAAGGCATACTGCGCTGTATTTTAGATGCGTGCCTATGACTGAATTTACTGTGCCCTGAAACTATTTATATAACTCCTACTATGCACTGAAGTTGGTGACATAAATGCATATATGACTGGGAAAAAACATGTGTGTCATTACTGAAGGAAAGTACGTTGAGAGACGAGGGCTATGGTTTAAAAATATTAATGAAGCTGTAAATATATTCTAATAAAAATGCGATTGAGTTGAAAGGTTGTGAACATGATTTTTTTGTAATTTCTAAATATCTTTTTTAACTGCTGCTTCTACCTTGATAAAGGGAAAAAACCAAATCAAATAGCAGATAGTAGGGTGGCTTCTGAGTATATCTGGAAAGTGCACATAATCTTGATTATAAATATGATAAGAAAGCAGGAGGGTATGGAGGACCTGGCTTTTTATTCCTTGAACTGGAGTGAATGCTACTCATACAATGTCACTGTTGGCATAAACAATGTATTTTGAGATGTCTTTTCTTGAGGTAGAGAAGAATGTTCACTTTAAAATTAGTTTGTGCAAGCTTGTGCTTAATGCGTTGAAGGGAGATTGTGAAAAACGCCAAGGGAAATTGGGAGCAGATCTCACTAACTTTAGCTGTTGAATTTGTGCTGTGAAATTCTTTTAAGGTCTTGCAAAATCCCATCCTAAAGTAAAACACAAATTTTGAAAAAGTGATGTAATACGATATAGCGCTTAACCTTTCACAGTCATGAAAACGTAGCAGTGTAGTAACCAGGAGAAAGGAAGTTGCTAATTGATTTTATGTTATATATTAGTCGTGCCTTATTCACTTGCCATTAAAATAATACTGAGAAAGTATGAACGAACTCTCCTTTTATTAATAAAAATTAAAACCTTATGGAAAATTACCTGTACAAGACCCAAATATCTATTGGAGTTTCTGTTTATAGATCTCTTTTTAAAAGCTTTTCTACTGGCATTCTTTGTGTTGGTATTCTGAATCATGCCATAGAAACGATTTTGTAGGACTTTGTATTTTCTGTTTAAAGATAAATAAACACGTCCTCTGTTTCTTTATACATAAAGGACTTTCCATACAACAGGGAACCATATTGATATTTTTATGTTTTAGTATATAGGAATATGCTTTAATATTTCAGTTTAGTGTAGTGCCAATGTCATATCGGAAAAGCTTATTCTTTGTCAACAGTCCCAATTCATAAAACAGTCTACTGAAAACTATGTGTTTTAGTTCTATCAAAACATGAAATATGATGTATCGATATCACATCAGTGTTAGATCAGTTGAATTAATCAATGTCTAAAAAAACCCTTTTCTTCCTGTAAATAGTACTGTATTCTCTCAACAGGTAACTGAAACCCCTTTCCTGATGAGAATATTTTTTCTTTTTTTTTTTCCCAAATATACATGTGTGTTAACTTTTTACTAAAATGCAGTTATTTTGATGGTTGTGCATCAAGAAGAGGGAAGAAATTGTAAGAGTGCCTCAGAGGTTAGAAATGGAGTTGCTTATTAATTTGTCATTTACAGCATGCTGTAAAATATGTTTAATAATATGTTGGCCCAAGAGGAAACTATTCAGACTCTCTAATGGTAAAGTGGCTGGAGAGTTAAATGCTCCTTTAGCTTCTACCTCATAGGTTATGATCTAATTCATATATTCATCTTTCCTTATGACAAAATTGAAATAGAACATTTTCAACTTCCGGTGCCAATTTTTCAATGTGCCAAATCTAACTATCTTCAGTTGCTATCTTTGCTTTCCAGCAAAACTACCATCTGCTTCACAAAGAAATGAAAAAGGTTGATGTCTTAGAATTAAAATTGGCATTTCAACAATATTACTGTATTATTTTTATTGAAAGTTTATTTATTTAACAAAGTGGTAGTCAGATTTGCCAATCGGAATCAGTGCCCCATTGTGTAATGGGACATAAAGCCCATAGGAAAAGACAGCTGCTAAGAAGTATTTAGATTTTCTTGGACAGATTAGAGAAAAAATATTTTTAGCAAATTAAGATTATTTTTTTTTCGTTAACACTTTTTGCTGTGTTTTTGATGTGATGTGTTGACAACATCATGGACTTCCAGTATCAGATTCACAAAAGTTGTGAATTACTTCACTGTCTTCTCTTTTTTTTAAAAAAAAAAAAAAAAAAAGACTCTCTACATTATGTTTGTGCTCAAACTTGTTATTTTCTATCTTGACTATTTGCATATTCACTGCTCTGTCTCTGCTCCCATCTTTCTTCCCCAGTGGTGTCTTTGCCTCTTTCTAGGTCAAACTCTTTTCTACACCTGCCATATTATTTCCCTCTAGGCTTATTATTTCTCAGTGCTCTATCTTAATATGCATTTCCATATATCCTTTCAGTGTTGCTTCTATCTGTACATCCATCCTGTAGGTAATGTGTCTTCTTATCATCTATTTATTTTTCTCACCTCTTGTGCCTTTTGTCAGCTAATGACATTTTTCTTGTTTTAGTTCCTTACCATTCTTTTCTCAGTGCTTTCTTCCAGCTCTCTTGTCAAGCTTTTTGCCTCACAGACACTTTAGCATGGTTTGTGTGTCTGAGGTTGCCTGTACAGTTAGAGAACATGTCTTTGTACAGATCTGAGCAGGTGTTAGGGTTTGCTTAAATGAGCTGTAGCTATTGTTTCTGTTGGTGTCATCTTCTTTCTATTGCCATCACTTTCCCTGTGAATTACAGTGTAGGAGTATTTGCAAAATCAAGCTTCTGGAAGTGAAGGAGTGTAAAGTATTTGATATATGACTCCTGGTCTCTCTTGTCTTAATTTTGGTTTTGCTAACTTAGTATTTTACTATACATTTATATGAAGAGGGAGGAATATCATGTTCTTGGAATGATGATAGAGGTAGGCTGTGTTTCATATGCAGCTTAAAATAATTATTATGAGCCAACAGAAATGTGTTACTGAATGTTGAGAGAAATAGTATGACAGCAGAAAGGGAAAATATGAAACAGATGTACCATATGTTACTGTGCATTTGTTTTCCATAATAAAACCATGGGGCATTCAAGACTAAATGTATTATTCATAAAAAAAAAAAGTAAATTTAATTTCTTTTCGCAAGGTTGGGGAAAGCCCCAGATTTATGTTTCAGATTCATTCAGAGGAGCTATCTTTATGCTTGAGCATAGTGTTTACTGTATTATTATCACTAGCCCCCCCCCTTTTTTTTTTTCTGTGTGCTTTTTGGCAGTTACGAAGGGCCTAAAATGGGCCTCAAATGGGCCTCAAATGCCCTAAAGAGCTGTAATAAATATTACTCGAACAAGAAGGGACATGCTTCTAGGTGCAGAATTTGTGGCCAAATGAACATGTATCTCAGGCTATATAGGCGTTGCTGGGGAAATAATGGGTTTTAGAAGGCCTGTATGGCTATTATGCACTGGAAAGTGGATACATTTGCTAAGATTTCCCTGCTGTTTCTGGCAGGCTCCAATTATTTTGCCATAGCATAGAGTAGATGATGGGTATAAACGTTACCCTTCAGTTTTACTTGTGGGAATTACCTGAATTATAGAGTATATTTATTTTTAAAGTATTTTCTTACTTCCTATGTGGAATTAAAAAAAAATAAATTGTTTTAGTACTTCATGCAAACTGACCCACTAATGAGGAATAACATGTATTTATTATTTTTTCTTTGAAGGGAAAGATGATATTTTGTTGAACACTGGATTTAAGAGTGGTTATATAAGTCTCTCTGTTTTCTCTATTCAAATAATAGGAAAGTTTCACTGATTCACGGTATATGTGTGAAGTTTAGCTGTACGGTGTGTTTAATTAAAATTCACTTTGTTTTACTTTGCGTGGAGAAAGTCTTAGGTTTGTAAAGGAAATAATGAATTACATGTAGGGGTCTGATCCCCTTCTCTTGGTTTTCTTTGTGGTGTCATTCTATAGGTTTCAATGAAGCTACTCCATGTTTGGAGTTTGCAGAATGTTTGCGGAATAATGAGTAGGAGAAAAATTAGGCTCCAGTATCATAATTTTTTTACCTAGAAACGTCTCCATTTCAGTTGGCTTTGATGGGTTTGTAGTTGTAAATTAATCCTGTTTAGTTATTCAGTTATCTGATAGAAAACATTTTAAATTAACAAGGCAGACCACCCAAAACTTTCATGTTTAGGCAGAAATAATTAACTTCTGTTTGACGTCCCTTTTTATTTTAAAAAGGGTTAATGAACAAATTGAAAGATAGGAAACTTACTCTTCTGTCTTGATTTTTTTTAACTGCAATTACTGCTTTAAATCTTCCATTAAGTATCTTTTTAAACTGAAGCTTGGCAGGATAACTTAGATATTTTTCAAGCACTGAAGCAAGTACGTACTTCTAAAAGCCATATTCAGACAAGCCAATATAGATTGCTAGGAAATAAACCAACATTGTCAGTTTTGCTGTGAGTCAAAACTTAGAATTGTAAGTCAAAACATTAAGTGATTTGGAGTTTCTCTTAAGTGGGAAATTGAGGGCTATGTATCCTTTTGGTTTTCCCCATGGAAAATGAAAAGAAAAAGCCTCCAACACCTGGATTCTTGCAAGCAGGAAGTGATTGATGTTTTTTGTTTATTTTTAAAAAGCGATGCAGTGATGGCTGATCACCCTCTACATCTCTTGACTCCACAGAAATCCTTCTTTACATTTCCATGGATTTTGGACTCCGTGTCCAAAATATCCCAACTGGGATATCAGCAATGGGATTGTACTGTATATTGATAACATTTGAATAGTCTAGATTGAGACTGAAGCTGTTCTCTCTTATGCCATTGGGGTACCTGGACTAGACAGTCACAGGCAGCTATGTCTGATTACTGTTTCCATCCATGCTTTGTAAGATGGCCGCTTGAAAAGGATGTTTGTGATAGCTCCTTTTTAGCTTATTTTCTAGTTGCTATAGAAATGTTGATTTGTATTAAAATTAAGGCTTTATGGATTTCCATGGAAATTGCTAGGGTCTCTGAGTGTGTCTGAAAATAACAATCTTCTGTGAAATCTTCAGGACGCTTTTCACCTGGAAGAGAAAGGAAAGCTCCACAATTTTCTTTTTAGAGCACTACAGCTCCTGAAAAGCTCCACAGAAGACTTTAGTCTTGAATTAGTTCTGTAAAGTTTAGCCTTCTGTGTTGTAGAAATTACATATATATTGAAATAGCAGATTAGAAACATGTTAAGTAGTGTTACCATAATAATATTTTTTGCTCTGTCTTAATTTTATGTTCTGTGTCACTTACAGTAATCTGTTAAACACCCACACGACTCCTTTTGTGTATGAGTAAAATAATTTGTTCAATACGTGCCTCCTAGTTTCATTGTGCAAGAGATCACATTTCTGTAATTTTTATTTAGATAATATTAGAAGAGCTTCACTTATTTAATGCTCGTCTTTTAATTGCACATGAATATCCCAGTGTGCAGAGTGATCTTGAAGTTCATTCAATGTTTAGCTTGATAGCCAAGAGAACTTCACTCTGAAATAAAATAATGATAAAAAAAAAGTCTTTGAAACATGTTACAAAGTACCTGTTAATATGGGATAGTAGGATTGATACCATTATAACTTTAAGAATTTTCTATACAGGTAGGTTAAATTCAGTGGCTAGATTATTTGATGATGTAAGTTTGTTGTAGAAGATATAGTCAAGTTTTCACTGCTTATAGTAGAAAATAAAGAGTAGCAGAATACAAGCAAGGTGATTCAAAGCAGGAAGAGGAAATTTATTTTTTCACTAAATGTGAGCAAACCTTGCTTTGTTTGAGATTTTGTGAACCCTGTGATTATTTTTGGGTGTTTTATTTTTGTGAATAAATTCAGGTTGGCAGGACCGTGGATTTAATCAGAACAAACAGAGGGACTAATCAGCTATCTGTTGATGCTGTTGTGTGGCTACTTTATGTAGTATTGTAGAAGTAACAGAAACTACTTCACAGGCTGTTTTGAGGTCATGGAATTCAGTTAAAGAATTACTTTTCCCCTCCTTTTTTCTAGTTATATGGAATCTTTTTTTTTTTTCCTGTAAGGGTATAAAACATTATTCAAAATGGCAGAAAGTAATACCTATCAATGATATATATTCTTTGTGTTATTATCACTACAATTTATTCCAGTAGAATTTCCAATTTTCTGCTAAAAGCAATGAGATTACAGTAAAATTCAAGTTTGAATTTTTGAACATAGGAAATTTGAATGATAGTCTTACTGTAGGTGTTCTGCAGTACCTTGAGGTCAGACATAATTTGTACAAAAAGTGAGCTAAAGGAAGTCCATCTTTTCTGTTAAGAGCATTTACCGAATGTGGAGTCAAAGCTTCTGTATTGAATAGACTAAAAATGTCAGCCTTTGTTACATGTGTTTTGATGGGTAAAAATGAGGCCATTATAGTAACCCCCTTAGGAGTTACAAGACGTCCTTCATTTGCTATCTAGGGAGATCTAAATTTTGATGCGTTTAAAAGATTTTCATTATTCACACTTCTTTCTTATATGCACACATAGATAGCATCTATTTGCTGTGCTGACTGGCATAGTGAAATAAATAGAAAAGAGAACGCCCTAGTCTTATAATATTGTTTCGTTTTTTTCTTTTGCATGATTTCATTTCCTATATTGCTTTTGGTCTACTTTTTAAGATCAGCTTAGATTTCTGCTCTGAACCTTGCTTTTTATTGGATCCATGTGCTTTTTGATATGCATTATGAGACTTAATTGACTTTTGTAGCCAAATATAAAGCTTGTGATGGCTTCTCTTGCCTACTAGTTCCTATTATTACCTAACAATGAGCTGAAAGCCTGTGGTTTTGCTATTTCATCGAAGGATACTGGTATTCCAGTTATTCCAGTTATTTAAACTGTTATTTACTAGGTAAGAACTGAGACTTACCATCTAGGAAAGAAAGGAAAAAAAAAAAAAAAGAAAGAGAAAATCTGTTTTTTTGGTGGTATTTGTTGGTGTGTGTTTGTGTTTTGGTGGTTTTTTTGTTGTATGTTTGGGTTTTTTTATTGGTTTTACCTTCAGAAAACTGTTCACTGACATTGCCCTGGCATAATCTTTCAAGAGAGGGTTGTTAGACCATCTAGGAATCTAGTCTTTCTACTCAGTTGAGCAGAAGAATTTTATTTATAAAATTTATGAAACATAAAATATTTTATTTTTAAGAATCCTATTTTGGGGATTACCTTTGGGGGGGTTCTTGAGACTTCACAGGCTTCCTACCAATCTCCCTAGCTTACTTCTGAGAAAGTTAGATAATGCAATCCATTTACAAACAGAAAGGCTCCTGGAAATTTTTACTTTTGAACCATTTTTTCATATTTAATAATGACAAGTTGAGATTTCACTTTCACTGGTGCTGAAGTGGTCAGGAGCAGTATAAATGAAAAATACAGTTTCTGTATGCAGAAAGTATGCCTGAAAGACCTATGGCACATCCTTACTTTTTCACTTAAAATTAGTGTTTCTCTACTGTTCAACTATTTTTTACCTCTGGGTGTAGCATCTTATGAATAGCTGCTTCCTCCATGGAAAGTGTGATTGAAAACTTTGTGATATCATCTTTTCTTTACACTCTTCTCCCAGTGTATTCGGTATGGGACACCCATAATCTAACGTGGGAGGTAGGTGACTAGATGGGGAAAAAAAAAAAATCAAATTGCGTTCAGTCTTCTAGTTCTTATTCAGGGAAAATTGCTGTGAAAAAGATGTAATGAATGGGCTCTTGTAAGAATTTTTCATTGTTGTTACCATATTGCTGTAGTCTTTAATAGGAAATGTGTGAAAAAGTTTAGTTGATATTTTGAAGTAGGATTAAATTTCCAGGTGACCATGAAGAGCTATTTTCCTAATCTACTAAAAAAAAAAAACCCAAAACAAAACACCACAAAAAAGAACTAAAAAACCAAAAGCCAGCCAAAAATACTTTCAGTTATATTTCATTATTAAGATGTTATACATTCCTATTGTTTACCACCTGTGGAATTACATGACTAGCATATATTGTTGACATATTCTAAAATTAGTTTAGTATATGTGCAATTATAAAGTACAAATAAATTCAAATGTAACTTGTGTGCAGTTTTAATATTGAGTTAGGAAATTTGGATGCAGTATTAGCTTAAAAATTATACACAAATAATTTAATTAATTTAGAAACTTGCAAATTATTCCAAAGTGTGAGTGTGTTTCAACTAAGATGTAATAGATGTAGTGTATTTTGATAAATACAGAAGAGAGCTATGTTATGACATTTAAATACTTGTAGTATGTCGCACTTTCAGTAACAGACTTGCAGTATAGGCTGCAAGAAGAGAATTATTTATTTGCATTCCAATATTGCCGAGAGATTCCAATTAAAACTGAGGTTTGCTTGTGAGAGCAGTTGGGCAAAATATTTTAGACTCTCAGTTCAAATAAAAGCTAAAAATATAGAGGTGGTGAAAGATAACATAGGAAGATAAACGGGGAAGAACTAGTTTTGTATTCAAACTGTCCCAGCCTCCCATAGTTACAGGTAACTATCTACTAGAGCTGTGGCACAGAATGTGCTATTTCTTGTATGTGTTATTTTGTAATTTGCAGTGCTCTGTGGGTCAAGCATCATCCCCACAGACTTTTAATCATTTAAGGCCATAACTGAGTACTTCAGATCTTACGTGAAGGAGGTTGGCAAAGAGAGGACTGTATAGAAGCTCTACACTCCCCTTTGTTGGAGAATTCTGCTCTGCAAGCTGTTGTTTGCTAAGTAACAGTGGAACAATTTGAGAGATGCTAAAAGAAGCAAAAAGTAAACTTGACTCCATTGATTATAGATTCATAGGCCTAGTTCTCACTTAGGTGACACACAGGAAAATGGGCTGCTATTGTACTCCTTAACTGTAGCTGGCAGGAGGGTTGCAAAAAATATCTACATACCCTTGTAGATAATTGTTCTTACTCCACTAACAGATATCATTGGTTCTGTTCATAGCAACCTGATCATAGCAAATTATTTTGCATAACCTGTGGTCTCTTCCTACCCTCTTCTTCATGGTTTACTTGTATACTAAGTTTTGAAAACGGTGGTTTAGAGATTTAAAAACACTTATTATTATTATTTTTCATGTTATGACACGAGCAATGTTCCATGGCAAAAATTCCACAAAATATGGAAAACTCTAATTAACTCCATAAGCCTACAATTATTTTTCCATCAGATTGAATGTAGGAGTAACTATATTCCTGCAGTCATCAGAGTCCAAACCTGATAGAAACAAGTTTGTTCATGCTTATTTGTATTACATTATTTGATCACCCTTGTGTTTGTGTAGGCCAAGGAGTCACTGGTTATCTAGATAATGATGACGTAGTTGGTATAGTCATGTAGGATTTTGAGAAGCTTTTCCAAAGTCACCTATCAAAGGTTCTTAAAAGAACCAATCTTTCGTGAAATGGAAGTTCCTTCACATGCATTAATCTCTGAGAAGTGTTGCACCTGAGGGAAAAAGAGTGCTAAATTTACATAGACAATGATGCTCACTGGGCTATTAGCAAACAGAAAAGAAGTTTGGGGGTTATAATAGATTTTCTACTGAAATGTCAGCTTGCATGCTCAGTACAGTCAAAAAAGACAACTGAAAATTAGAAAAAATTGGGAAAAAGGAATGACATGCAAACTAGAGAACCTTACAGTGACAGTTTATATTTCGTAGTTCATCTGTGTCCTGAATTCTCTGCAAATGCACATCCCTTTCATCTTAAAAAGGATATGGCAGAGCTAGAGAAGGTCCTACTGAGAAAGGAAGGAAGGGTAAACAAAAATATGAAAAGTCTACTAAGGTTGGAAAAGAGATGACAGAAGTTGGATGTAGCAGAAATCTGCAAGAGTTTGAGCAGCATGAAAAAGAAAGAGAAATAACTAATATTTCTCATAAAATGAGATTTTTGAAATACCAGATGAAGGTAGCATGGTTGGAATTAGCAAAAACACATTTAAACAAAAAATGTGGAGTTAAGCTCATAGCTCATCGCTGCAGGACTTTGGCTTCCAGAAATCAGAAAGTCATTAGATAGAATTATAAAAATAGTTTGATAACTGTTAAGCATCTAGTCTGGACCTAGAACTCCTTGAGATGAAGGCTACTGGAAACTGCATCCTCCTCTGCTTATGTGTCTTCTACTCTTCCCTAGGCATCCGATATGGGCTGGTTGTTGGATCCAGTACAGAAACATCCTACAGCGTCTGACTTAAGAGCCCCCCTATTTCTTGCCCTTGTTCAAAAGATGATTCAACTATTATGGGGTTTTTTGTTTGTTTGTTGTTTTTTTTTTTGTTGGATATAGATGTTTTCTCACTAGATCACGCAATCACAATCTCTTCTATAAAAGTGCACGAAAAGAAAGCACTTAGGTTGTATTTGAGCTACATTTAAACTGTAGTTACCCCTCCCTGTGTGTAAACTTAAAAGATGAATCACCTGTGTGGACTCTGTTCCAAACCTCTCACTGGTATTAATAAGAACAGAGTGATCGTAGTCATAAATAACATAAGGTCATCGATGAATGGTGACATCTTCTGGGCGTATACATCAGCCTGTGTTCCAGACATTCTTTCATCCTGGTTCTCTCAACCAGGGACTCTGTCTCCAAATCAAGAGAAGTAGTGCCAGAAGGACATCTCTATCTGGAACCATGCTCACAGCAAAACTAAATTAATTGTCAGCAAACTTACAGGAGATACTGTTGTTCACAGGCATATTGTGTTAACCCACTTCATAAAAGCTGTTCAAACACTAAAAAATTTTAGTCTTTAAACGAGAGTTGCCACTATCGAATATATGCTTCATATCAAAGCTAGCAAGTAGATCAGTTACAGGATATTTTAGTAGACAATACATTTGGGTTTAATAAAGGTTACATTTTACTAGGGAAAATAAAAATGCTGAGGTATACCATGTGGTCAGGATTATTCTGACCTATATAGACAAAGCTTCCTTTAAGTGGGAACCAGTTACCTTAGAAAGCACTTAAAATCCAAGGCACTAGATATAAAGTACCAGAAATGATTCAGATTTTAACACAGAGTTTGAATTAAGAAAGTTAGTATCCTGTTCAGGGGAAGGGAGACTGTCGAAAGAGTTGCTAAGCTTAAAATCAAAAGGCCAAGAAAGCTTCCTTTTTCTGTAACTTTTAAATAAGCACATTTTGATGTTTCTTTTTTATGTCATGTAAATTTAGATTTTTCTGCTTCCCAATGAGGAGTAAGAGCCAGCAAAACCATCAATGTTCTGAGCAGTCTAATTAGCCTAAGCTATTGCAAATATTCACATTATTTCTGCTGAAAAAAACTTCAATACTGGCTGGTGAAAGTGTGCTATATTTGGGTAATATTTATAACTAGCTACAGTGCATTGATTTACTTATTGAATAGTTTTATCAGGTGCTTGCAATGAATCAGGCTTCAGGACCAGAAAAAAAGTATCTCTGGATCAGTAATAACATAGCTTTTTTGGTATTTGTCTCATACAATTGAATTTTAACACAATAAAAATGACAAGCACTCTTTCTTTTGTAGGCAGGCATGTAGTTATCAAACTTTTGTCATTGGGATAACTTTCAGCACAGTTTCATTTTGAAGAATCCTTTAAAAATGGATTTAGTATAGAAGAATACGCAAATGAAGTTGCACAATAATTCCGAGTAGAGCTGCTTGATTATTAGGGTTTATTCTTAAGTTCTTGGTTAGACTTAACAAATTTATCTGAACAGCACTCTAACACCAGGTTCCCAAGATGTCTTGTCAGACTATCCAAGTGAGAAATTATCAATTTGTTGCCCTGAATTTATAAAAACTGTTGTGTTTTCTTTCTAGATATTATGAGGAAAAAAGGTGATATAAGATTCTACAGAACAAAATATTAATGTAAAGGCTGTTTAGTTACTAAAGTAATTAAATGTATCATTTTTCTTTGTTTTCTGAAATGTCTGGAGCCATTTGCTCCTTGATTCTATTTAGTGGTAGTTAAAAATAAATGATCCAGCTGGCTGAAGACTTTTCACTTGGCAGGTAAACAGTTGGTATTACTCTCCAAGGAGGTCAGGATATTTTGCATTTCATCATTCCTGGAATTTGTTGTCTAAGGTCCAGCTTCATTAAACCTCCTGTGGCACTGGAGGAAAAAGAAGCAAGGGTCTTAAAGCAAGAAAAATGTTATTGACTAATTAGAGTTTAGGAATATGCAAATTTAACTTATTTTATTTTCCCCCCTCTCAAATGCTTCTTGTGCTAAACAGAATACAGAATAGTCACAGAAGAATAGTTGCTTGGAAGTATAAATTGGTTATTTAATGATTTGGCAATTTTACTTGCTATAAAGAGGAGAAAGGTCTAAAGAATTAAAGAGCTTTAAGCTCGTAGACAACAAAGCATTGTGAACTTGATGAGGTTGTTCAGAGCCCTACAGTGATGACAGCATCTCCTGTTACCCTTTCCAAAGGAATTTTTTTGACCAGGGCACTATGTAGGTATCCTTCTACTGTTTTGTCTGAGAAATAACTTTCAATTTCCCCCCATGCAAGTACAAATAATCTGAATAGATTACACTGTAACATATAGACAGCTTCTAGGATTTGAGTGAACCAAGAGATGAAAAGGAATGAAGCTAAACCAGATACATGTTTGCATTTTCCTGCAATAAGATTTTCCTATATAAATGTGCATACAAGGAAAAGGTATGTGTTTTTTTTGAATGGACAGACTTTATCTTGTAAAGTAATCAATAATAAAAAAAGTGCTTGCAATATGTTCTAGAATTTGCTTTGTCTATAATTATTCATTGTGATGAACAGTTTTGGAACACAGAAGAAAATGGAGTGGTTATTCACATCATGACGCCCAGGTACTTGATTCATATTGAATACGGGTAGCACTTACTCAGGATTTCTATAGGCTCTGTTTATCAAAGGACAAAAAAATCCTCTCTAGAAAGTATAATATGTTTTAATAAGGTTGTTGGCAGTAGATATGGCAGAGTGCTATTTTAAGGTGCACTTTTCTATAAAGGCTTTTTTCATGTTCTCAAAGTTTCAGAGTACAAGTGGCCTAGACTTTTTTCTGTTAGTAGACAAAATTCAATATCCAAGACTGCACTTGTGTTCCCAGTACAACTGGGAATATTAAAGAGAGAGTCTGTGTGACAGATGAATCATGTTAGCTGCTCAAGATATTTCAGTAAGAAGACAGTTTGGAAGAGGAAAAAAACCCCAAAGAGTACCTTTGACATGGCTTGAATAGATTCGGTGTGCTGGGTTTTTTTGTTAGAAGTGATACCAAGTGGTTCATTATTCTATTGAATTTTGAGTGAAGTTATAAAAAAAAGTATGAAATAGGCCTTTGAGCTCTTTGGTTCAGTCCTGCAGACATTAATGAGGTCAGTACCTTGTGTTTGTGAGTAAAATTACAGTTTTAAAACTGTATCTTGTCATTTTGAGGTTGGTTTTTTTTTTAATAGAATAAGGTAACTTAATGATATTAATACAGAGGAACCGAAGCAGAAAGAGAAGGGAAAGCACTGTAGAATTATATCCTGTTTTGTCTGAGATAATGGTTTGAGACTTGCCAAAAGGATAGTGTTCCATTGACCACCTTTGTTCTCTTTTGTGATCGTTTAACATCACTGTATCAGATACACAAATTGATCATATAGAAAAAAATAGTTTGTAATGAAGTTTTCACTGCTATCATTGTGGCAAGTGTTCCTATTAGAGATAAGTAGTGTAAAGCCTTTTAAGCTCCATTTTATTCTCACCTCTAGGACTTCTGATCTCTCTTTCCTGAAGTCCACGGTCATGCTTTTTGATGCCTAGTCCTTTTCTCCTCTATGTCTTTGAACACACTGCCTGGCCGTTCTGTTTTTTGCAGCTCTACCTCATTGGCTGACAGTTCCGTACCACTAAGCAGCATCATTCCTGAAGAAAAGTTCTCAATTAGTTTCTTTCTTGTGTAGAAATAACTTCTAATAAATTTGCATTAGATGGCTTCCAATTGTTGCTAGCAACTTTATCTTCTTCCTGTAGAGTAAATTGGAAATAAGTAAATTAGCTTGTGATCATCAATCCATTTGCTGGTTTTGGCAGCAACTTGATCTACAGGCTGCAATTAAGAATGTCTACTCTGAAGCAGAAAAGAACAGTGTTACGTTTAATGTTGGTTTCTCTGTGCTGCATCTCTAATAAAACATATCATTTGATTGGAATAATACTGTTTAGTTAACCAACTCTTCTGTTTTCTCACACATTTTAGATGTAGGACTATATACAAGCTTGCCCTCTTGGGCTATTAGAGTTCTGACTGTAAAGAGACTTAGACAATACTTACAGAATTAAACTAGCTTTTTTTTCTATTTTTCAGTTGAAAAAACAAATGCAACTTTTTTCAGAAGTATTAATTGTGATACATTAAATGGCTTAAGATGCAGACTTTTTTATTTATAGAGACTGATACAAGTCCTTGCTTATGGTAGAGTAGCATAAAGGTTTAATCCAGAGAATTCTGGTGCAGATTTTGCACCTCAAGGAGCATCTGCATTACTGTATGCCTCCTAGAAGATGGCATAAATGCATTTACTTCTTTATAGGTTGAGTGAGAAGGCATACTGGAAATCATGGGAGCTGTAGCATGTGGCATAGTGGAGAGCAATTCCCCTGCAATTAATCCTTTGCTGCTAGTGATTTCCTCTGTACAGCATCAAAATGTATCAGAGCAGGACCTCTTCCAATTCTTAGTGTGGTTAGATGGCCCTAAAATAGAGGACTGTAATTCAGCATTTTATTACTTCTGGCAGTAGTGCAGTTGTTTAAAATATTAGAAATAGTAATTTTTCTGTGCAATCAATGCATATAAAACTGTTCAAGAATAGCGGAATATACTATTTCTGTACTAGGAAAGTGGTGTAAAAATATCACCTTGTAGAGTGGCAATTCTCTTGTTTATTAGGGAAGAAATTTCAAATAGAGGGCTTGGAATCGTCTTTTCTGGATTTGATGCAAGAACAGTAAGGACTGATAGTGATAGCTAGGCTAAGAGAAGACATTATAAGGACTAGTTTGGAATATGGGAAAAAGACATCAAGCATCATATTGCTTGTCACGCTTTTCCTTCAGTGGTAGTTCTCACATAGGCTATGGGGTGTGTGTATGTGAGCACTCGTGATTTCAGCAGATTTCCAACTGCTTTGCACTTGAGAATCAACAAACAGCAGCCAGAGCAGGAACAGAATGAAGCTTTATCTCCCTTAACCTTTATATAGAAATGTATATCCCATAACCTTTATATAGAAATTGATTTGCCTTTGATTATTTTAATTTATCTTTTCAATAGTGTCTTAAATTTACCAGATTATTCTGTAAGTAATTTCTGCTGAAGAAAGTATGTTTTTCACTAGAATTCTCCTAAAATTCTAGTCTGGACTCTGAATGATGTCTGATATCAGAATAATTTATTTTACAGTAATTAAGTGATAGGAGAACATGAATGAAGTGCAGTAGTGAACCTAGGTAGTCTGGTTTTGGAGAGATTAACTGCAGCAACGTGCGAGTTACGAGTTTGCTAGTTTATTTTCAGGCTTTTATGAAAGTCAGGGTAGAAATTACAATCAGTGTTGTGAAACAGAACTCAGAAAACACTGTAATCCTTCAAAAGAAGAAAAATATTTCTGTTTTGCTTGAGAAACATTTTGTGTGGGCACACCTGTCTCACTAAATGGTGATTGCCAGTGCAGTCTTTGAACACATTTATAGTGGAAACATTAAAACTTGAAAATCTTTGCAACACCACAAAGCAAACATAATAAAGGATCATGACGCTTTCTGTTTAAATGGAATGTTCTTATAATGAAAGTTGGTAGATTAGCTGCATTCAGTCATAAAGTTTAGTTCACTTTTATGTAGTTATTTTTATCTTAGAAGTGAAGTTAAAAGCATGTGTAGCACAGCAGAGAAGATTGTGTTTCTCTGATGTTTATAATTGTTGCTTGATGTTTTGCTTTCAACCTAATGATCTCAGTGGAGTTTCTCTCTCTCTCTCTCAAGGTTATACTCTGAAAAAGGCATACTTTTAATTCCCCAAACAGGGATATTGTAACGTGTGTATGGTGGTTCACTGCAAAGCTATGGCAATGCATCCAATCACTCTGGGCTTTTGTGAAGTGGATTTAGGGATATTTCTTTGAATACTGAATAATATATTGCTTTGTCCATCAGCCTGTGGAAGAACTTCCAGGCACACTGGGGTGCATTATGCAGCGTGTTCTGCCTATCATAGCTGACATTTATTGTACATTTAAATTGGCTATAAGGAGTTTTTTGATCATTCTGTCATGTTGGAAAATAGTTTATTCCGCTGATTTTTGTTTTATTTTCTATTTATTTTTACTACTCATCATGTATGCATGGTGTATTTGGGGAAGTAACAGCCCCCCTACTCACAGTAACACAGATACTCGTTCAAGATTTTGCTACTGCATGAATTCTATTGAAAATACAATATTATCTGAGAAATATTAGGGTCAAAGGAAAGCTGCGATTGGAAAATACATGTTGGGCAAAGTAAACCAGATATAAGAGTGAGAACTTGTTGCAAATGTACAGGAAAAACTAGAGAAAATGTGCAAGAGAAGAGAGGAATCGGAGGTAGATTCAAGCAAAAGAGAAAGCCGTAAAGCCAGTTCATGTGGTTAATATGCTTCATCTCCTGTACGTTGCTCAAGAGTAAGATACAATGATCCCGTTATAAAGATGCATTGGAGCATGAATTAAAAAGTAGAAAGATATAAGGTTACATAATTTCTTAAAAAGTTGAAAGAGCCCGTATATTTTATTAAATTATTTACAGAAGCTGACATTAGCTAAGCAGAATGCATGGAGTGTTTTGGATGAGAACATGAGTATTGATTCTGTGCTTTCGCCTCCTTTTATACAGCATAGAACAAATCATCTCTGGTCAGACAGTGCAAAAACTGGGGATTAAGGGAGGATGTGTTGAAGAGGATATCCATTCTGATCACAAATCTGTGCTTAAACTGCAATGAGTTTGCATTATATAGTCGACAGATGTGTAAGCACGTGATTTGGGGGAAAAAAAAAAACCCTAGCAGTTACAACTAAATAAGCCTTTTGCACTCCAAGGTGGCTCTAAAACCTTACCCATCCCACAGATCTTGGGGTGTTCTTATCTGCAACGTGGGGTTGTTGGAAGGAAATCAATAGTAGTGGTGTGCTTGTGGAACTTGCATTGCTGTTTGTGAATATAAGGGTTGGAGCACAAACCAGATGCTAAGATCACTTTACCTTTACTTGCCTTAATCGTTATTTTGTTTTGCTTCCAGTTGAAAAGTGGTTGCAGAGCTTTAATAATTCCTTTCTGTCTTAATAGCTGTATAAATGGAATAGTCTTACAGCATGCTTACTTAAGAGCAGTCTTAGAAATAAGAAAAAAGTATGATACAGTAGACTGTTGGCAGAAAAAAAGATAGTGCTAACAATTTAAAATTCAGCACTGTGGAATGCAGTTGGCCCCAGATGACCCTGGGTACCTGTTTGTTTAATTGGAGTTGGCAACGAAAGGCTCCCTGGAGGCTTCTGGGCACTTCATGAGTTTGAACCACTACTAAATAGTAGACCAGCATATGGATACACTACTATTTCAGCACTGTAGTAATTAAGATTATGCTATATACTTGGGGGAAAAAGAACCTACCAACATACAAGGAAAGAAAAGGGTGGGGGGGAAAAAAAAAAATCATAGTTGCAAGGAATCTTCAAGTAGTTCAAAATAGAATATTTACTGTATTCAGTTGCTTCCCTGTAGTGGATCTGTAGTCTTAGCTGAGAAATTTCTTGCTGTTTGTGGATTAGTTTCAAAATCATATCATTAGTTTGTGGTTTTTTTTTTTTCCTACAGAAATATACAACAGGTTTTATGGCCATGTTTAAAGAATGTAAGTCAGTAGTACTTAAAATTTAAAATCCTAAATACTTTACTGCTTAAATAAAAGTCAGTTAACTATTTTGTGCAGTACTGAGTGTTGAATGGTGATTAGGAAGATTTACAGATTTAAACACTCTTTGATGTATGTAGCTCTACTATATTTGTAATTGTTTCTTAGAAATGAAGGCTGTACCAGATTTAAAGATGCAAGTACAAAACATTACATTTGATTGTTAGTGTTTGCAGTGTAAACAGTGTGATTGTATGCAGCATTGACTGACCAGTGTTAGTGTAACCAGGGGAATGATATAATTTCTAGTTTAGAACTTGGAACAAAGAGCCAAGGTTAACTTGATTTGTTGTTAAGTGCTAACTGTAAGTCAGGGATTACTGAATTTTGAAAACCTTCAACGGGGGAGAAAAAAACAAACCTCAACACTTTCCTCCCCTGCCCCCCACTGTAACCGTAAACAATGTTTTGGGAAAAAAATACCAGCTATTTCTGATTTGTGATGATAGGTCAGTCTGCGAGTTAAGGTTTTACATTTAAGAATTAAAGGAAAGTTCCAGTCTAGTAATGCTTTGATTTCAATTTGAACAGTATGTTAGTTTAGGGATCCCATGGCTTCATTTAAGTAATTCTGCAGGGGATACTTGGTTACGCGCTTAGGGTGCTCCAAATTAGAGGGTGTTTTGCTACTGGATTTTAAGTTTAGTTGTGTCTCATGTTTACTTTTTAATGATTATTGTTTGCAAGGCAGTCCAGTTTCAGACTCGGGGTTGCATTTTCAGTTTCTATGGATGTTTTTGTATATTATACATTAGGGAACAAATGTTTGGATTTTATTTACTTTTATTTTTAGATATATATATAAAATATGTACAGATGCATATCTCCAAGTATGTATTAAGTATATGTAAGTACATATAAGTATATATTGAGTGTGTATATATATATACGTGTGAGTTGTCCGTGTCTTTTTGTCTCCCTTGCCCAGTTGCTGAATTATGAAGGGAAAATTGCCCTCTTTTAAGAAAAGACCTGGTTAGGCTGTTAATTTTATTTCTGCATACCTACAATTTCTAATCCTGATATAAAGTTAGTTAGTTTGTTTAGTTATTTTAGCAATGTGACCACAGTTTTTTCTTTGTTTTTGTGCTTGTTAATATTTTTTCCTGCAGGATGTGGATTTAGTGCCATCTTGTGGGAAAAATTAATAACTGCAGATTTTTTTATGATTGAATATACTGGATTCATTTAGGCCCTAAATGTGAAGATACTCCTATTAAATCTGACAAGAATAAATATAGATTTAACAAAGTTTATTGTGAAACCAAAGTCTTCTAACTCACGAAAGCATAGTTTTGTGTGAACTGTATGGATCTTTTGAGCCCAAAATGTTGTCCCCTTAATGATTTCTCTTTCCCGCTGATTTACATTTCTTCAGTAACTTGGGATGAAATGTCTTTCCGGATAGTCATCTTGCTTTGTGATGCATCATTTTTCTCTGTTGGATCTAGCTGAACACTGTTTTGATTGGAGCTACTGGAATCTCTATATTTATTTTTATTTTTTTTTCATTCTTAACTGTAGCAGAACACATAGTTCTAAAGCTCCTTTTCAAATTGTTTCAATGGGAAATGATTACGTATTATGGTTAATCAACTCTCAGTACTATTCCTAGTAGAGAAAAAAATTGGAAGCTGAAGAGTGCTCTTTTATGTATTTTGCCTGATTAGAATATAGCAGGGAGAGGTTGAAATTGGAACTGGATTTATCACTCTTTTTATTTCTGGCTTACTAAAAGCTGTGCATGAAATTGCTATGTGAATAACTTACATTCATATGATTTTTCTAGTCGGTGCATTAAAAAAATATAGTTAGAAAGTTTCAAAATCAAAAGGTGGAGAGGATAAGAAGGTCATACAAAATGTTAAGGTGCTCCACTCCCACAGCTTTCAGTGATGCTGTGCATTTGTCTCTTATGTCAATTAAGAAGTATAGAAACTTCAAGCACCCAGTTCACCTGTAGATTAAACGTGGATGTTTGCAATGCGGTGCTGAGGTTTTGTCTAGTCTTCTCTCTTTCCTATTCTGTGTCTTTCAATATAGTGTAAAATAATCACTGGAATCTCTTTTTAGAAATGGACAAGCTGTATCAGGCTGTTACATTTTCCCAGATTGTTTCATAGATATGATATGCAGAACATTAACTCTTACAGTATGTGGCATATTAACGTCACCTGAGAAACAAATGCATGCTGTATATTATGGAAATAATTGTTTTAGTATTTCTAATGTCAATCACTTACAATGGCAACCATCTCTATTTCAGTCTCTTATGACTTTATTGTTGGAAACGCTATTTGGGCACCTAAATAGTTTTCCTTTATGTGCATTTTTCTTTGATAGCTTCAGCAGAGCATGTACGATATCCACAGAAATTCCTGTCCTCAGATTTTATTTTATTTTTTTAAATGAAAGAAGTGGGATGTTTCTTTCTTCAGAGGCAGACTGGAAAATAGGAAAAGGGACCCCATTTCACACAATTTTTATCTAGGAAAAGGATTGGTTTTATTTTTATTTTTTTCAAGGTAATAGTGAGCTTTCTGACAGAAGCCCCTAAACTTTATAGCAAAAGATCAAGCAGATAAAGGAAGGGACTGAAGATCAAATACAGGTTTTTGAGTGTTTGAAATATGACCTTGATTACTCTCAATGCTCTCCTTTTGTAAGTAACTTCTTGACTCAGTGCCTGAAAAAGAATTCCTTTAGTGTAGCTAGATCTCATTTTTTTGAGAAATTAGAAAGTAATAGGCCTTTTTAGCATCCAAGATTTTTGCTATGCTATTATTTTGACTGAATCAGCAAGCTGAACAGTATATTCTGCTGTCCAAAAAGAGAAAGTTACTTGCCAAATATTGTTTGGCTTATCAGGCTTTTTTAAAGCTGGTAATCAGAAACAATGAATTCTTAACTTCTGTTCTTCATTAACTGAAGTTTGCACAATGGTTCATACTGAACTGGTGTTACCAAATATAATCTCCTGGATATACCAGGAAGAAGGCAATTATAATTTCCCAGTTTTTGAAACGGGTGCATTTCGGTTATACATGACCACAGAAGCAGGAATAGAGCTCAGTTCCCTATGACAAATGCAAATCTTAATTCACATACAATCTTGCCTTTAAAATAAGTATTCACAGTATATGCTTTTGGCTTTCATTTCAGGGCCCACTGTGATCATTGCTAAACCTAGTTTCTTCTCAAGCCTCAAAACAACATTGAAAAATGTTGATCCTAAGGCATTCTGCTACTTCTTAAAAAACAGTTATGGAATCCCTAGAGCTTTTCTGAGAAAGAAAATTACACTCCAGTGGATCAGTAGTCTATGCTGGAATCTGACACGGCAGTGTTCAATCTGCTGCTGGTCCATTGAGGAGGTACTATGTGATTTCACTGTGAGGGGACCTCTGCATTCTTCTCTTTAAAAAAAAAACCAAAACAAAAACAAACAAAAAACCAACAAAACAACAAACCCAAACAACCCCACAAACCAAAACACACCCCTGATGTCTCTCAACATTTGATTAATCAATTTCTGTATTGATAGCATGAAATTGTACTGGTTTTATGGGATAAAAGATTTTTAAAATTTGTATTTATGGTAAGACTGAGACAAATAATATTTTATTCCTTTTTCAGACACTTTAGTTGTATGTTGACAGGTTTGGAGATTGGGGAATGGTCAGTAGCCTTTCTTATTGAAAGTTCAGTTTGTATCTCTGCTTCTTTGCTTATTGGTTTGACAAGACTGACGTCAGGGAAGAATCTCTTCGTATCTCTTTCTCATGCAGTATAATTTCTGGTGCCTGGGGCAGTCCATCTCTTTATTGCTAGTCTTCTCTGAGTAAAAAGTAGTAAACTGATACAGTGCAGTCAATGGCATTTCATGGCAGCTATCCTATATTGGCAGTTACTGTAACTTCAGTATGTACAATATTTAGTGTAGGAAGTGCTCATGGAAACTCTGAAGTACTGAGTTTTATGGCTTTTCTTAAACATTAGTCAGTCAGAAGTGTTGTTTTTGCAATAGCACTGTCATCCATAGCTGAAGGCTATGATATTACTGCTCTTTATTGCAGGTTAAAGTTGAAATAGTTCAGAACATCCCCTGTTCGGAGCTGTTGCAGAGGTATTCAAAATCCCAGTATGTTCAGGACCTGTTGCTGTTTAGAACTTGAGCCCTAGCGTCAGGGACGACAGAAGTACTAGAAGAATGCTATTCAAAGGAAGGAAATAAACCTTGGGTTTAAGGCTCTGAGGAATTGAAATTTTTAATGACAACCATGAAAGACGTTAGATCATTCTATGTAAATTATTTTTGGGTTTGCTTATAAAAAGATAGCCAGAAATATTTGAAATACTAATATCCTTGAAAATTCTGTGAATGTTTGCTCACTTGGTCTCAGTTATTTGGCTGTTAGCATTGCAGAAGCCTTAAATAGGAATTTACAGCTGAATCTGTTACTTCCCATTAACATGCCCAATTATACATGGTCTTCATTCAACAATATTCTGTATTGTCATTCATGTTCTAAATATCTTCCTTTGACATTTTTGTGATGGAATAGTAATGTAGTATTGTCTTTTTGCATCTTTAATGTACAGTTTATATATTGCAAAACAGACTTGTATAATTTTGCTCAAATAATTTTTTGGAAGTTACTCAACATTTTCCTTTAGGGAATGATTTAGTGGAATCACTTGTAATTGTTGACAAGCTAAAATATTTCATATTATATTTGCATGGCTCAAAATGAAGTGATTGACCTAAAAGAAATTTTCTATTTAAGCAACAGGTAAAGGCCTTTCTGAGAGACTGCATGCACTGGGCTTATTCAAAGGCATGCAGATGAGCTGATTAATGCCTAGCACTGCAAAGTGGTACAATACCAAAAAAGTATACTGCTTTTTTTTCATAGGTGAAAATGTTAGAATGGAAACACTAGAAATAATTTACCTTAAAGGATAAGAATACTTTTAGTAGTGACTTTGATGAATGAGACACATGAAATAGACCAGACATAATTAAAAGCATTAAGCCACACTTATTTGATCTTGCTGGTAGAAAAAAGTAGATTTCTTTTGACTCCTAAACAAGATGTAAAGCAGAGGTGATGACCACTTATAGTCATTAATGATCTCATATGCACTTCTTATAATAAGAGTTTGTTAAAATTCAGTATGTTGGCTAAATACCGTGTAATTTACTAGGTTACTCTGGGTATGTCACTTTTGATATTCTGGGCGTTAAATACATAATAACCCACTAGTTACAACCATAACAAAAGAGGAAGATAGTGCTATTTGATAAAAAATTTGCTATTAAACATTACTATGCCTGAAAAAAAAATCTGCTCTCATCACGGAAACTTGAACTTGTTAGAAATCAGGGAGGAAACTATTTTTTTTTTCTGAATTTCCTCCGTTTTTTGGTTAAAATAAAATGGAAACAAAATTTCAATCAGTTCTAAATACACGGTGCAATGTTTTGTTAATGAGCAACGCTTGCTCATTGAGTGTTAAGAAAGTTTTTATCCACAAGGTTTTAGGAGTTTTGTGTGTGTCTGCAAGTATCTTCTCCAAATAGAGTGTATTAAAAATACTTGATAATTTACTACAAATTGTTACCTTCTGAAAGCAAGCTATTATTACTTCGGAGGTGTATTTATGATGTTGAGTTAAATCTTTTTTGGTAGGAAAGTTTTAACAGCAGAGAAGGCAATCCCAAAAACAAGGTCTTCCAGGAATACTAGACAGTGCATCATCAGAATTGCAAACTTACTATTCTCTTTAGATAAAAGGCTGAGGAGATAACTGGAAATCTGCTGTTTTATGAGCGAAAGAGAGCTAGGAATAATGTGTTATTTTGCTGCTTTTTGGGTTTTTTTTTTTCTTTTCATTTTGTATCTCCTCGTTAACAGTGGGGTTGGGGGATGGAATTTTCTTTGTTCTTTGGAAAAGGACTTGAGTGCTTTTGCACTTTCCTAGACTTCTGCTGTGATGATGTAAAGGTCTGGGGATTCCGTTCTGTGACTGCAGTTACTCCTGGGATGAGCTGTGGAATTGAGGTACTGCTCATTTTTGGTAAACCATGGGCAGTCAGAATACAAATCGAAAGGGTTGGTTATGTAGAGCCTAGGCCATGTGAGAAATCCTGTGTGGGGAGGGTAAATGTTTATGGTCATGAATGGTCTAAAAGCTTCCTTAGAGAACCTTAAGTGCTTCAGTCCTGAAAAAGAGTGGAAATTATTTATCCTGGAAAGAACAGAGTATCAGAGAAACTGTAGTTTAAAATATAATCTGCTATAATAAAAATTAATCTGCTTTTCTTAAACTAACATTAATTTCCAGGCCTTGTTAAAATGTATTTTGTTTTTTCCTCCTGGTAAATTGTAATAAGTAATCTTGAAACAGATTGTTCCAGATGTGTTCAGGTTGGTCGAAATCTGTGTTACAGGTAATTTTCAGTCAACTGAAATACCATTTAGTGATTCTGGCATTGCTCAGCCCTAAAAACATACTAGCAGCATTTTTCCAAAGGGAAGAGGAGAAAAAAGGAGGCCACAGTCTTCTCCTAACAGCATAATTGGACTGTGTAAAAATTGTAATAGTACCAGTAATGATCATCTAAGTATAAAACCTTGCATTTTGCTATGACACTGATGATAAATGTTTTAATAAGGCTTTTTCTTAGTAACTAAAGAACTTGATGTGGGCATTTTTGTGAACGTGTATCTTTGCAGATTACTCCTCTCAAGGCTTGCTTTGACTTCTTACATTTCTAAAAGTCCCTTCCTCTTGGTCTTCTGGCTCTTATGATTAGAGGCTACAAGATTTGGCCCATGAGTATTAAAGTGATTTTTAATTAATTCAATTCAAATTTTCTAGGTTCAAGAAATTGATGAAGAAGGTTGTACTGAATTTTTGGTTTTGAGACACGGGCTATTTTATGCAAGGTGACCATAACTGAATTTGTATTGGTAAATGTGGACTGAAGTGAAATCTATTGTGTCTCTACAGAAGTAAGACTGTGTTCTGACTTTGGTTAAAGCTGGTTGATAAATATCAGAAAGCCTCCACTGAATAAATAATTCAACAAATAGTATTCAGCTAGCTTTCTTCAGAGGAAAAAAAAAAAAGAGGAAGCATTGCATTTTAGAGGCAAGGTGAATTTGAGAGACCTGAAACGAGATCACACAGCACAGAAAGCATTGGCTATGCTGGAAAAATGTAGGAAGAAAGAAGGAAAGGATTATAGGGAGAGATATTTCAGACATACAGTTAGTTTCTTCTACCCCAAAATACTACAAATCAACAAATGAACTTCAGTGCTTTAGAGGTGGATTTGTAGTACTGTATATATCTATTATGAAGAAATGTTATTTGACAAAATGACAAACTGTATCTGTGATAGCAGGCCTACTTAGGACAAATGGTAAAGCAACAGAAATAAATGAAAAATGACATCTCTCAGCCCAGAGCGAACCAGGGAAATGGGAAAGAAGTATATTTACAGATTGTGTCTTAAGAAATAGGTGCAAAACTATGATGAAACTTGCAATACTAAAACGTTTTAGCCTACAGTTACCCCTCAGTTATAAATGGAGATGCATTTTTGTACAATGACCTCAAGTTTTTAGGCAATACTTTGTCTTTCCAATCTTAGTTGTTTTCACCAAAATATTTGTGTGAGATGACCCAGAGAAGCTGACTGAATAGTAATGAAGTCTGATAGTTCAGATTAAATATAATGTCTGTATTAAGAAATGCAGATTTAAATGTACATGACAAGATTCCTTATTTAACTTGCAAAGCAAGGTATTAAGAGCAAACTTTATTGAATTTCACAGGGCACCAAATTTAAAAGCATAAGGAAAGAAAAATGAAGGAAAGCCAGTAAAGAAGAATTCTCCCTTTTTGAATACATGGTTCTACCAGTAAACAGTGTTATGCAGAAGTTGTCTCACATGAGTTGCAACCTCCAGAATTTTTAATGCTTAAAATGCATTGTGTGTGTGATCTGAATCTCCTGTGATTCCTCACAAATTACATCTGTCTTCTCCTTTCATCTCTTTCTGTCAGTCCTGTCTTATTCAAGCAAAATTTTTGTCAACTGATCCAGAGGTGTTGTTTGGATGCCAGAATTTTAAATTACATAAGACAGATGAGCAAATGCATGGGAGAATCTATTTCTTAATTTATGCCGATGAAGAAAATATCTCTAATTTCCTTTTTGGTTTTCTCTTACAGAAGAAAATAAAGATTTGGATGTTTGTCCTTAATGATGTTTAGTTATAAATATTTGCAAGTCTAATGCTCATACTTGTTTCAGTAGTGTAACTCAAGTTAACATACAAATTGGTTTAGATGCAGTTCATAAGAACGCTTTAATTTGACACCTTTCAATGGTAGAGCTTCATACAGTGAAGAATGAAAATAGAGCAGTGGCAGATTATAGAATAAATAATGAAGTTTCATGCTGTGTTAGATCATACCTTTTCAAAGGCTGATCATGTATGACTGAGAAAATCCTTTGTCACTTTTATGTGCATTACTAAAACGAAAAAAAGAAAGAGTCTATTGAAATCTTCAGTTCGGTTTGATTCCCAGCTCTTCTGGAAGTCCTTGTCATGAATCCACCCTGATATGCTCCTGTGCATTTCCATACTGCCAGCTGCTTGGTGTAAGGTAAGGCAGTTCAGCCTCACCTCACATCCCACCCTGCAGTGTGTGGCTATCTGTTGCCTGGACCGCTCTCTTTCCTATACCCCGATTATTCCTTCTAAACTTGCAGAGTTTTGCTCTCAGTTTGTTTTCACTTTGTCAGATTGTTTGACCACCGCATTATGTGGTAGTTCGGGCATTGAGAGGACAGAGACTGTTACACAGTAGTCGTTACTTCTCAATTGTTGTAAAGCCAGGTAAGAGGATCCCAGAAGACAAAGCTAATAGATTTTTGTCCTTGTGTTTAAAGTGTGAAAGAAACAGGAGAATCAGGAGCTAAAAATGGAGCTGTGAGAGACAGGAATTAGAAGTCAATAAAAAGACAGTGAGGGTGAGAGGGAGGATTGAAGCATTAGGTGGGGAAACAACACTCGAGTCCAGTAAAGTAGCTGTATCTCTTTTTGGATGAAGCACCAAAATAACAAATAATCGTGGATGACTACAGAAATAGTTGTTTCAAATCTACTGGATGATCTTGCCATCACCCCCTTTAGTCATAGTGCTGTACTGAATTATTTAGAGCAGAAAACTATCAAAGAACATACACGAAATCCTTCAGCAGCTCTGGTACCCAAATTTCACTGATTCGTGTCTGAGGAATTAATTTGCTAGATTATCACCACATTACAGAAAACTACCAGCAAATTGTATATGGATGGATATATATTTCAAAATCCATCGTCTGATGATAGCATAAGACCACTTTCTGCCACCAAGTCCTTCAGGTTGGCTTTCCCAGTCAAGACAGCCCTAGCTATAACTTCTTTCTTTCTTGACCTTACACAAGGTTTGTCACTTCCTTTCATCTTGGTAGCAGGCAAATTTTTTACATGACGGTAGACTGGATTCTTCAACAGTATCTTTGCTTTTGGTGCCTGGGTGATGGTGCAAAGTACGAGAAGCTGTGCACTTCTGTAGGTGAACTAACAGTTTTAAATTGGTGAGTCTCCCTGTGATTTCCTTTTCCTCCACTGTTCACCATGTATCTAAGGCTTTGGGATGCTCTGAAAGTGTTTATGTGCTCTGGCCCAAGGCATAATGTGTCAGGACAGTTCTCTGCAGGCAATTCCTTTGGCAATAGCTAGTTGTCACAGTTTAGAGGAACTTCCTTGTGTAGAACATGAATTGGAATCTGGGAAGGGCCATTATTTCATCTTCCTTTCATAGTTCTGTTTCAATTTATGGGGGAGAATCTGGAAAACCTGCACTGTGCTTAATTCAGAGAAAGTTTAATGGAACATCCTGTGCAGTTCCATGGATTGCATCTTGGAGTCTAGGCTATAAACAAGGAATGAAAAAGTTCTGAGAGAATTATTTATCTATTGCCAAGAGATTGGCATGGAAATATTTCTGGTCAATTGGTCTGTAGAAGCTATGAAAATATGGTAGACCTTGCATGTTTTTGTAAAATCCCATAAAGTTCTATGTCTATGTAATGACAGCCGTGTGACAGATATTCACAGCACTCCTACATTCCTTCCCCCACTGCAATAAATTATACAGTTTCTTTCCACCCTCACAACATTTGTTCTTTCCTTTCTTAGCTAGCTGCAGATACAAAAGTCTGTGCCAGCACAAGTCTAAATCTGGTCCATCATGTTCAAAGAGAGTTCTAAGTCTTGAAGGTGTACAAAAATGGATTCTTTTATGTCAAAGTGGCGGTAGTCTACCACAGTTGAGGTTGTTAGTTTTGACATAATTACTGAGAAGCAGCGGCAACAGCTGTTGTGCTCAGTGACAACCATGGTTACGGGTAGAACCTAAGAACTGCATACATGGGTTGCTGCGGGATAGAAAAGGAAGTTGTCCGGTTTATCTTACCAGAATTGTTGTTTAAGTTCTGATTTCTAATGATTTGTGTGTGGGTCCAACAGTTTTGGCTTTTACAGCTTGGATTCAGAATGGTTGTATGTTAACAACATGTATGTTAAGTTCGCTTTTATTTTTGTCTTACAACATTTTAAATGTTTCAGAAATGAGTTTCTCTTTGCTTAGCTAAAGTCTCGTAGACATATAGGCATTTGGTGTACAGTGAGTACTTGAGTTTGGGAAAACATTAATTTGTTAATAGTTTTTAGCATCAGGTAATAAATATTGTCTAATTTAACATCAGGAGGACATATTTTAAATCACTCTTCAGATCAGAGAAAGCAACTCCCTTCTGACTATTTCTAGACTACTGGTAGTTGCTGAATATTGCTGTTGCTTAGTGAAATAATTTTGGAATGTGGAGGATTTAGTTTACTCTGCTTATGCAAAGTAAACTTTATACATGTGTTATTTCAACCAGTCATTTTTTGAAGAATGTATAGATATAAGCTTCATTCTTCAAAAGAATGCCCTGAGACTGAAACTCTGGCTGATAGCTGATGTGGACACCAACCTGAAAATTAATTAATTAAAAGGGAAATTTCTTTGTATAATGTTCGATTAAATTTGTTTGATCAAAAGGAAGGATTTCACTTAAAAAAACTTCTAACTCCATTTAGAAAAAGAACACAATTCAACATTAAAACAAGCATGAAAAAGTTTAGAAGTCTAAACTTCTAATTTGAAAAACGAGACAAAAAATATTTCTTGAGTTCTTTTGAGCTTTCGAGAGGTGCTGTTTGACAAGCTTGATGCAAATTTATGGATAGTTTAAATGCATACAAATCTGTTTTTCTGTAATTACTCAGCTGAACATTTTCAATAAGCTCTAACCAAGACTTCATTCCATAACAGGAAAAACAAGTAAAGATGTGTCAGATAAGTCAGTTATATGATTTCAAGTCCAAAGTCCTAAAAAATGAAGCTGTTTCCCTAAATGATAAGATTGAGTGACAAAGTTTATAGAAATGTTTTGCTTTTTTTTTATTTGATTGTGCTATTTTTATTATTTGTCACCTCTGCAACATTCTCATGGTTTCCTTTGAAGTCTTTGAATAAAAACGTATTTTTGTAAATGGAAGCTATGAGTGTTGTGCAAATTGCTTTCTGTCAGAAGCTGGGATTTAAGTGCCACCTTCCTCCCCGCCCCCAACCAGTAACAACAAAATGTGAACAGAAAAAACCACGTTCCTTGACCTCCAAGGTAGAAACTTGTATTATGAGTTCTTAAATACTTCCTAGTCATGCCACTGAAACAACCTATTGAGTGTAATTTTAAAGTAGCTTGCAACATCATCAGCTAAGCTAAAATGTTCTCAAAAATGAGAATGGAGATATTCCAATGTATTCTTTGAGATGTCTGTCATATTTTTTTCTGAATATTTGCCTTTTTTTTTTTTTTTTAAATTTGAAATGTTACTTTTACTTGCTCCCTTGCCTGTTCCATCTTGGTAGTCATATATTGAAAAACGTAATGTAATGTGAAGGTGGTTTCTGGTTTTCTTCTTCCTTTTCTTTTTAATACTCTTAAACCATGTCTTCATCCATATTTCTGCTCTAATGTTAGTGAAGAAAAATAATATTTTCTTGTAGAAAGGAAACTTGCAGTCTCTTTAGTAAAAACAGAATTACTTTTAATTCAGTAATTTCAGGCATCTGTTCTCCAACTTTCCGTCTTACAAAGCTACAAAGGATTAGAGAATACAGCAAGTCTGTATTGTCTAAGGCAAGATGTCATGTAGTTTGAAATAATGGCAAAAACACTGTATTGTCTGGTTAATGTAATCTATAAATATTGGTTCCTATTATGTCCCTATGACTTAACACAGTGAAAAACCATTAAAAAAGAATGGTTTTGACTCTGTTTACTTTGTGACACCTGCCTCTCTTTTCCATTGCCTTCCCTTGTCTTTGTTAATTCCCTCGATAATCATTGAATATAATGTCTGCACTATTTGAAAATTTGATTTGGATTTATGCTCTGGATTTCTGTGCTAAAACTGTCAATCTTGTGGTCATAAATACCCAGTGTATTAGTAGATTTAAAATGGGAAAATTGCTACATCTAGAGGAGTTTTAAGTTTATTGTGAGCTTTTAAGTTTATATAAATAATTAAAAAGATGATGAGATTAAGAAAATACATGAATTACCATTAAACTAAATAAGGGCTGTAAATGAGTAGCCTACATTTGTACACTCTTAACTGAGTGTATGCCTAACAAGATGCAAATATAAAATGAGATCCAGACATTTATTAAAACAGTGCTATCTAATGATAGAACAGATTCAAAGTGTTAAGCTATACTGAATTCTACCACTGGCAATACTTTCTTCCATTTGAAATCACTGATAAAAGGCATGATTTCAAGAGGCTATTTTCTTAAGGTTTCGCATTTTTCATTTAGTTTAGGTTATTGTTACAAACTGATAGCTTTAGATGTAAATGTGTTAAATGTGAATGTAGTAACAAATCATAGAATTATTTATGTTGGAAAAGACCTTTAAGATTGAGTCCAACCATAAACCTAACATTGCCAAGTCCTCCAAACAAAATGAGGAAGCCTCCCATATTGAGTTCATGTGTTAATGAATTATCTGGTTGTGTGGGGTTTTGTGGGTTTGTTTTTGTTCAGGGTTTTTTTTGGTGGTGGGGTGTTTTTTGAGTGGGTATGTTTTGAGGGTTTTTTTAATCTGTTTTTGTTTTCTTGCTTGTTTGTTTGTGTTAGGTTTTTTTGTTTGTTTTTCGAATGTGGAGCTGCAGAATATCCATTAATGCAAAAAAAGTCTGGTGCCATGCATTTAAGTCTTCTGGTACAGACCATGTGGCTGTTCAGGAATTCATATTTCTATAAATTCAGCATGCTGTGTAGGCAGTGAAAGAGGGAAAGAATTAGCAGAAAAAACATAATTTGTAATGAACATAATAAACCATAGCAATTTAGTATAACTATCTATGTTCCAATCTTAACATGGGCAAAATCCTTGATTTTGATTTGTGTTGAATAAGGAGTGCAAGGTTTACCTCTTGAATAGAGAAAGACCCACGTACTCAGGTGTAGAACAAATATTTTAGGCCAAGTTACTGTGTTTTGAAAAACCTTGGAAGTGTAGAAGAACAGTAAGGTAAAATAGGAATGTTACTATTTGCTGTGTGATTAATTATTCCTAATATGTTTTTCTTTGTCACATCTATTGAGTAAAGTCTGTCTATAGTTTAGGTTTGTATATTTGAGTACTGTGAAGTTGTTGGTGCCTTTCTGTATACCTCAATAAAATTATTTTTTCTGTTGAAGATACTTTTTGTTGAATTCAGTTCCTTCTGTTGAATCTCTTTTGCTTGCATCTGAACTTTATTTGTGTTGATTTTGCTTCATTTTTTCATTTACCATGCTGTTCAGTTTTTGGATGCCAGGAGAACAAAGGTTTGTCCGCTATTTGCAGTCAATTTATTTTTCAAAATTCAGTATTGCTTATTGTGTTTTTTGTTTGCTTGTTAGAGATACCGTAATCCTGTTTACTAAACACATTCATAGCTTCAGTTGCCAAAAGAAAAAACAAAAACCAACCAGCCCCAACTCAGCTCCTCCCCAAAGTCCCCTTCAATTATAGTGAATGCTTTGATTGACTTTATAAGCAGTACTGTTGAGCACTATGCAGGGCAGAATTACCTTTAGTCTCTGAAGTAATTTAGAAAACATGGAATACTGAGTCTTTCAGCTTTATAGGTACATATTGACTGTATTAATGGATGTGTCACTGCCTAGTGTTTGGGTTTGTTGGTTTGCCTTTCTTTGCTATTTATTTTATCTGTAGCTGAAACTATTTTGTGTGTGTGTTGTCTTTTTTTTTTTCTTTCCTAGAAGCACTTGAAAGATGTCATTACAAATATTGTCACATGCATTTGCTATTTTATAAGGTCATTTGATATACTTTCATCATTGATTCTAATGAATTTCTGTAACAGCGTACAAGAAAAGTTTAATCAAAGACTAGTCCTACATTCAGGTCTTGAATTGATTTTTTTTTTCTTTTTTTTTATCGCAGCATCTGCAAATGACAATCCAGGCACTTCAAGATGAGCTTAGAACCCAGAGAGACCTTAACCATCTTCTCCAGCAAGAAAGTGGAAACCGAGGGGCTGAGCATTTTACCATTGAGCTCACAGAGGAGAATTTTCGAAGACTTCAAGCAGAACATGATAGACAAGCTAAAGAGCTCTTCCTGTTGAGAAAAACGCTAGAAGAAATGGAGCTTAGGATTGAAACACAAAAGCAAACACTAAATGCCAGAGATGAATCAATAAAAAAGCTTCTGGAAATGTTGCAAAGTAAAGGTTTGCCATCTAAAGGAATGGAAGATGACAATGAGAGAACTCGAAGGATGGCAGAGGCTGAATCTCAGGTTAATCATTTAGAAGTGATTTTAGATCAGAAGGAGAAGGAAAACATGCATCTTAGAGAGGTAAGAAAAAACCTAATTTTTTAAAAGATATTGTCAAAGTACTTCCTGCCGTTTTAGAAACATATAGACTATCTAAGTGTTTTCTTTTTTGCTTTCATTTTTTAATAAAAAAGATAACATGCTTCTGGTTTAGATCTGTAATGAATACACAGTAGGACTATATGACATTTGAAAGCAAGTATAGCATAGTTTCTGTGTTCTTTGTATTTTCACAAATTAGTGTTTGGCAAATGAAGGCTAGAACTACTGAACAGAGAAGTAACACCTGGTGCTATAAACTAAATAGCCATGAGCGCGTGCTACTTTTGTGTTTGATTTTGCCCTTTGTGTTTGAAATGAGTGTTTTAAAATGTTTTGCCTTCCATATACACAAAGGCTTCTGCCTACGTGCATTTCTAATGTATTTTCATGTGTGGTGCCCCAACTTTTTGAGTAAATATACCACATAATGTTGCACGTTAAAACACGGGGCTGATGCCTGCACCGTACATTGAGAGATCCTTAATTTGATCCCAAGACCACCCACATCACTTGTGCATGCATTTTTGGGACTGGATTTGGGATGATTGAATTAGTACAATTGAAAGAAAATCTTGCCTGGTGTCAAACCCATCTGCCCTCTACAGCCCATCAGCATTATCATGTGATTGGTGTCAGGTGAACAAGACAGTGTGAGTCTTACTCAGAAAGACACTGTTTGGTTCCTGCTAAGAAGGGTGAAAATTGCAGGGTGAATGAGTACAAGGTACCCACAGTAAGAAGAATTGTGACAAACAGGTCTCTTTCCCTAGAAACAGTGTAGTCTGATTCAATTTCTAGTCTAGGAAAAACACCAATTTGCCTGACAGATAAAAGCATGAATAAAATTAGTACAAAAGCATAAAAAACTATTACTGGCTCCTGTATATCACTAAACGTATGAATGCTGGAGATTAAGAACAGCTGTTTACATCTACAGAATGTTGTCAAAATGTTTTCTTGGCTATGGGCAAATTATTTTCTATTTAGCTTATGTCTACTTTAGTTTTCTTCCTTTTTTTGTGCGTGTGTGGTCTTCTCTAACCTAGAATATTGAGGACTCTGGTATCTGGGGCCCATCTGAAGCGTGGAAACGGGAAGATTTGCAAGGCACAATGATATATTTCAGTACAGTTTTCTTGTAAAGGCATAGATCCTAAATCTTATCACAGGCAGAATTTTAATTAAAAAGTGATGCCACCTGTTAGTGAAGTCTGAAAGTGAATGGATCCTGAAAGGAGTTGCATAAGGAATTAGTGATACTGAGTTTGTGATGAGAGAGGGTTGTGAGAGTAGTTCTATAAACTAGCAGTCAAGTTTCTGGATTTAGATCTGCTATTCTCAGAGTAGTACCTACGTTCTGTTTCAAGGATGAATAATTTGCTATTTATTATTTGTTTTGTATTTCACCTGTTGCACCAGTATCACTTAAGTTTGTCAATCCTAATTTGGGTATGTATTGGACGTGAATAAATTTACAGCAGAAATTTGAAGACAGTTTCTAATTAGCACAGCTTTGGCAGGGGGGTTGGACTAGATGATCTCCAAAGGTCCCTTCCAACCCCTGTCATTCTGTGATTCTGTGAAATAGAACTAAATAAAGCCTGAAAAGTAGATAAAATATAACCTTCCAAGTCAAGTCCTTGGGCATCCAATTTATTGATTAGTCCAAGGAATGCTGAAAGAAGGTCATATTGCTACTTAAAGACTGCGCATGTTTCTCCTATATTTATACTGAATTAAATTTATGTTTCAGAGTTCCCCCTGGGTTACCCTCGGGGGCCGGGAAAAATATTATTTCTCCCTTAATTTATATGAGGATGTAGAGGTTATCTTTCCTCTGGAGTACTGCAAGTATAGAATGGGGTTTACTGGAGTTTCTGCTTATGACACGCTGATAAGCCTTGTTAACCGGTCAAGGTTTAAAAATTTCTAGGTTTGCTGTCTGGAATCTGTCCTTGTTAGATTGTCAGGAACTATCTAGTGATTTGAAGATTTTGCCTAACAATTTCCTTGCTATTATAAGAATTCAAGGTTTTGGTTGAACTGTCTTTCCTGCTCTCTTCCTGTTGCACATGGTATTTATGGATTTTGAATTTTTTTTTCCTGCATATTTGGAGTATGTTGTGGGGACCTTGGAAGTATGATGTGTAGCGTTTATGAACTCTTTAGAAACAAAATGTTTAGTAGCTGCCTGCTTGTTTTTCCAGGAATCTGGATTTGATTGTTCAAGTGGGCTCTTGGAAAATGTTCTGAGGTTCAAATTTTGTCTTTTGCTGTCTTGTTAAGTTGTCTGCTTGCTTTGAGGGAAAATCAGATATTCTGTATAGTTTTATCTATTTGTTAAAAGTCCAAATGGATCAACTTTGATCTTCATGTGTAGTTTGGTAAGTCCTTGTTATTCTGCAGTGCTCGTTTGAATTGCTGTCACTGCATGTAGTCTTCATCCTGCACAATACAGTTTTCCAACATGATAAAACAGGGATTACTGTGTTGAATCTCCAGCAGTAGTCTCCTCAGTGGGTTTATATTTTTATTTTTTTAACTACTGTTTGTAAATTTTCACCCTAACTGTGTAAATGACCTTGCAGAGTTACTGGATTATTTTTTTTTTCCCCTAAGAATGCTTTAAAAGTAAACCAGAACTTGGATATATTTTTAATTAATTCCATTCACTAATTTTTTAGTATTTGGTTAAATTGTGTTAATCTTTCTGTATCTTTAACAAATTATTTTTCATTTTAGAACTTCATCTAAAATACTTTGCTCTCTGTATTTTCACGGGTTGGAGTATTATGCTCATGTGTTGAGTGTATATTGCTGAGAAACTAGTGTATTGTCAAGTGCAAAAAACTGTTTGGTCAAATCCTGAACACTTGTTTCTGTTTTTTTAGTTGGTATTGCTATTTGACTTTCTACCCCTGCACTTGAAACAAGTTAAGGAAGATAAGTTTCTTTGTAGCAGTAAATTAAGTTATTCAAGGATCAGAGTTTTCTGTGTGTCAATTTACCCTTACAATAATCGATTCCGCTGTATTCTCCAGCAGAGAGTGCGCTATCTATGGGGGGAAAAAAACTGAACATGGTGGAAATGAGGTTGAATGTGGGGTGGGGAAGGTGAAGACTACTGATTTTCTACAGCCTCAACACTACATTGAAAAATGTATATAGATGGACTTCTCATAAGCTATGGTGTTGGTATGTAGTTTGAAAATACTTTCAATATGAAGTTTTTCAGTTCTTGAAAATCTAATTGTGTACCATCCTGTTACCTTTTAAATCATAGCTGGAGAGAGGCCAAGTGTTATATGTATTTTGCTGAGCTTTTGAACATGTTTTCCCCTAATGCAACTATATTTTTCTACCTTAATGCTGTTCATTTCTTGGTGCTTCAAAATAGTGCCAAAGCTGGAATCTGTCTTCTCTCTTATTCATTCCTAGTCTTTTAGATCTGTCAACATGGTGGAACAGAAAGCTAATGAATGAGAAGCAGAAGAAATTGATTTTGTTATTAATAATCACTGGTGGGGGGAATTTTGACCAAACCAGAGAATGAAACTAACATGCTGTGAGAGAAGCCGAAGTAACTGGTTGTGAAACACTGGCAATTAAGGACACCCTTTTCTACACACCCATGTCTCCAATGGCTGTCAATTCTATCTCCTTGACCTGCACCCCCCTGAACACTGATCATACAAGGAATTGTATAGTAAGGGATGTATTCTTTGTTATTCCAGAGCTGCTTTTGTCTAGCTATTAATTTTTTCAAAGTTTACTTGGCTAGGTAGAGAGAAATAACTTTTCTTGTTGTCCTTCAGTTTCTACCATTTTGTCAATTATGAAATGTTTTTCATTTTCCGTGTGCACATTACCATAAAACTGATATCCTACTGTTTGGATTCAAAATAATTTGCCAAATATCAAAAAATCGTGTAAAAATTTATCTTTTTTTAAGCCATTGATTATTTATTTTTTTCCTGTGAATAGCCATATGGAACTTCTCCAGACCTTAGATTATATTTCTTAGGGGAGGTACAGGGAAGAGACATAAAAACAGCTAGTGTACGAGGGGCATAGGAATAGCTCCAGAAAATAAAACCCATTTTTTTCTTTGTTTTCCTGTTCTTAGCAGATTTAGACTGACTTTGGCGTGTTAACTACCTGGCCCTCAAAGACTGCACCTTTCTGCGGTGTGCAGTCTACTGCATCTTTAAACTTTGTTTTACAGGGGCAAACTTGTTTACTCAAGTTTTGTGTTTGAAGGTCTTAGGAATGGCAAATTTGAGGCTTATTATACAACAGGAGGAGGACACTGCAGCTGAAGTTGGAATCCTGCTCTTTTACAGGAATAGCAAAGAATATCAGTGTTCATTGTGGTAAGGTTTGTTAAAATCTTCGGAAATAAGCTATGCAAAAAATGGGATTAGATTTCTTTATTAAGGAATTTAAAACCTAGGCAATAAGCTTTCACAAAGATAGCTAGATTCCCAGCTTTGCAATAGTTGTAACAAAGTTTTCTTAGTTGCCCATTCACAAAACAAAAAAGCAAGTAAAACTGATTGAATAGCAAAACGTGTGAGCAAGTGTTTCTGCTTCAGTTTTGGAAATGCAGCGTATTGAGGAGAGAATGTTGAGCGCTCTTCCATGGATTCTGAGAACTTCTGCCTGATTTGCACTCGCTTTTCCATCACTTGAGTTAGACTGAATCCTGTGTCTGTAACTAACTAACCTCACTCAAATATTTTTATTAATGTATTTGAAAGGTAGCTGAATTTTATTGATATTTTTTGAGACAAAATGATATAGCATTTGTTCTGATAAGGAAATAATCCTATATGGAAAAAAGTGGTCTTCGCAAATACACGCATAGGAAAAAGGATGTTCTTGGGTTGGGTAGTCTCCCTACAAATATGTTAATGGTTGAAGATCTGTCTTGAGGCCATAATTGTCATACCATGGCATTCTTCATGTTCAGAATTAAATATCATGAAGATCACTAAATATACATTCCTGTCAGAAAACACAAGATGCCTGCCTTAAAGTTCTTAAATTGGTTGTCATGTGTCTCTCTCAGAATTTTAATTAAAGCTTTTTTTTCTCTATAACTTCGGGAGAACTGTAAGTAACGTGGGGATTTTATCACGTGGAAATCTAGCACAGATGTTTGGTATTACTTTTTTTTAAACATAGTGACCACACATTATTTACCCTAAGTACCATTAAGTATTTTTTTATTATTGCTATTAAAAACTTGCCTTGGGCAGAGTCCCACTAAATCTCTAGTAAAGTCAAATGTTAAAATTCCAGCAAGTATTTTATTATATATACATACATGTATATTACACATGCCGTCTCTGTATAACATACAATTTCACTACAACAGAATCTGAGATCATATAGGATTTTATATACACATTTTAACTCTTATCTTGCATGTATTCTTAAAATAATGTTGTTGTACATGGTTTAAAGCTACAGCTTTTTTTATATTTAGTAGAAGGAAGAACAACACAGCTTCTTTATTGTAATTTAAAGTGTACTTTTAAACTTTCAAGGGTTTTTTAAAACTTGCTCTATCTTTGAACTCAGCTTGGTCAAATAATGGAGGCTCCTGATAGGATTTGAACTGCCACCATGAATTAGTTATCGCATGTTTTTAAAGTTATTAATGGAGCAAAGTTCCTTCTTCCACTGTGAATAGAACAGATGCCTTGCAGACTTTTGGTGTTTACTGTAAATGTCTTATACTGGAGCCAGTAGTAATTTACTAAGGAAATGCTTTATCGACACCAAACGTTTCTTCCCTGGAGTTAGTTGTATAGATTAACAACCATTCTAGACTGAACCTCTTTATTAGGTTCATTAGTGCCTCTTTCCTTTTATTTCTTCTGGCTCAGCTCAAAATATTAATCTAATCAGTTGCTATAAAGACAATTACTTTCTATCAAGATATCAATAGTAATATGTGTTTTTAAGGTGACCCCTTAAGTATACAGGAGGACTTTGCAATGTTGGCAGTCACTCCAGACATGAGAAAGTAGACAGAACCTGATTATGCTCTAGAGAACAGTTATTACTTCTAACATAGCCCATTCAGATTTTGTTATGCTCCATGATATTCTTGCCGGGGTACTTGGTTGCGATAGTTTTTATAAGTCCCCATGGACGATAAGAAAGCTTTGTTCATTTAGAAATCAGTTTCTTTAAAGGCAGGATTACTCTCCATGACATCACTAGCAGTTTGGAATCTAGAATATGAGGAAACTGTCAAACTGACATGTCTCAGAGTAGCAACTAAAGAAATTATTTTAGGAGGAGAGAGGAAAATAAGAGATTCATAAACAAGCTGGGTTTTCTATACCTTTCAATATGTGAATGTGGTAAGTGTTGATCCTGCCAGCATTCCTGGAAAGTGCATCCGTTAGAAGGGAATCTGGGGACTGTCTTGAATTGCTGTAAAACTAGTATTGTCTGCACATGGGGAAATACTATCTTTGCAGGACTCTTTGCTCAGGTCACACGTTTACAACTTTCAGGCTGCATGTAAACATTTTAGAGGCTAGCCGATAATTAGGCAGAGAAAAATGATCAATTTTGGTTTGTCGCAGGTTTCGCTTCCTTTCTTCTTCTCTCTATGGTCTTTTAAAGTCTCTGTTCTGTAAACATGCTGCTAATCACCTCTGTGATAATAACTTCATTACTTCATAATGTAATTAGTTTTCTCTGGCTTAATCTTATCCTTGTTCATATGAATGACAATAGCTTATGTATGTGACTCGCAGCTCTTATACATTGTTGCATTTTCACAGAAAGAATCAGAGTTGAATTTGCAGGGAAGCGGGGAGTTGGTTACCCTTGAATTCCTGTGTATACCTTTCTGCTTTAGACTCTCTCCTAAGTGCAAGAAGATGTACCCAGAGAGTAGTATGGAATAGAGCGCCCAGAGTTGTTGAGGAACCTTATTGGGCTGAGGAGACATAAGATACAGATCGTAAATCCCAGAGGATTTATAGTGATAGCACAGTTTGTTATGCTTAGAAGTGCATTTGAAAGTCATTTGGTCATATTATGTGCTATTTTCAACATTTATTTTAGAATTATTTTCATTTAGTAATTCTGTTCCCACTAGATAATCCATGGCTAAGACTTTTCTTAGAGCAGTCATTGGAAAAAAAACCCAAAACTTGTCAGAGAGAATGTGGACATTTGCAGTTCCTGAACTGAAGCGGAACTAGATTGAGAGTGATTTTTGCATCTCCTTATTTGCTCTGCACAATGTAACACTTAGACAGTGCTATCTGATAGAAGCCGTGTTTCCTAATCACTTTATCGATTCAGGGTGAAGTCATATTTCTACCTTCTTAGAGGCTCTTAAAAAAAAAAAAAGTTAATATCAGTGGTGCTATGTTGTTCACATAAAATATAATAAAAATAAATAAAAGGGGGGGAAGAAACATAAGAAACATCACTGAAGATTAAAAAACAAACACAAAAACCAAAACAAAGCACCAAATTATTTAAGATGTAGTTTTATTGTGTACATAGCTCATCATAAATAACGATTACCGCTGGGATCAGTCAACTCAAAATGAAGGAAATATTTCACAGAAGAGTCTGAATGTGTCTTCCAGAACATAAGCACCCTAAATATAACAAAAATATTGATCTTTCCACTGACCTGTGTTGACGGTAACTTTTGCATGCCTCACAGTTTATTTTTAACAAATTATCTCTCAGTGTCTTTTTTAGTGTAATACTCTTCTTCTATAGATGAGGAAAATGAAACAAAAGGTAAGTCAGCAAACTGCCCAGGTCTCAGAAAATCAGTAGTGAAGCAGGGGGAAGGATCTGGATGAGTTCCATGTACATTCCCTGGTCACTGTTATTCATTTCAGTCCACTATGCAAATGAAACTGCAGTAGTTGAAATAGGAGTGTCTTTTTTCAAAGATTTGAATTTAAAATAGAAGGATGTATGTTGACATGCTAACATGTTAAACAGGTTTCGTTTAAAACACGAGCTACTAGAAACCGCTGTAAGCAACTATGGTCAAATCAACTTAAGGAGGAGACAGCTGGAAATGAAAAGGCTTAGCAAAAGGTTAGCGCTGATAGTTGTGTGAAGAGTAAGGCCTGGGTAAGAGGGTTCTCAGTTGTTAATTTGAGATCAACTGAGTGCTTGGGGTGGAAGAGTTGCCATTAGATGTGAGATTTCTAGTACAAACGCTGTTCCTTGCAAGCACCCTGTTTCAGTCCAGCCAGACTTGGCGAGTTTATCAGACTATCAGTTCTGCCAGTGCAAAGCAGGCAGTATTTTGTGTATTTTGAAAATTCAGGGGGATCAATTCAATTCTAGGTGTGGGCAAGAGTGTACGTCCTTAACATTTCGTAACTTTCGGTTGCATCATAAGCTCTATCTTGAGGGTAAGATATAGTATTCTGAAATACCATTGCTTTCTATTTTCCTTCTATTATTTATTGGCTTTCGTAGTCTTGTAAGATCATGCTGGCCTGGTTTCTAGTGAAAGAAGCGTAGACTGATTACATAGTAGTAATGCAGGTTCTAGGCTATTCTTTACATATTTAAAAAAAAAGGTTTTTCAGGATGAGGTCAAAGAATTAAGGCTTTAGTCAAGTGGGTTCTTACTTCTGTGCTGCATTATTGTTCATACTTCTCAAACCAATAAACTTAATTAAATCATATCCCCCTAATCTTCTGCTTACACTGGGCACATGCAAATAATGTGTCCCGCTTTCACTGACTCCTGCCTGCGTTTCATATTGAGGTACAACTGACTGAATCTACTGGGGTTTTTTTCAGCTTCCTTTGGGGCAATAGCCATTGGACAGTACAGTCAGGATGTAAGATATCATTGGTTAATGATATGGTCTCTTATGGCAGATGCTGTTTTCCTACTTAAAAAACTTTAAAATGAACAAAGCGCGTGTTAGAGTAACAGTCATGTTAGGTGCGCTTACTGCAATTTAAAATTACTGACCCTCAGCCAGCAGACATAAGGAATTGGGAAAGTGCTGATGAGGTGGACCTCAAAGCTGAACCAACTTTTTTAGTCAGATATATTGAATGCCCCAGAAGGAAAATTGGTCTGAAAAATTATTGTATCATCCATTTTAAATGAAAGCTTAGTTTATTAACTAAAGTAGTGGTCTTCAGATGCTGGACAAGAAATAGTATATTGTTTACTAGATATCTGAAAGTATTGGTGAAAAAAAGGTGTTATTAACTTGTGCCCTTATTTGGCACATAAATTTTTGTGACTATTGATAGTTTTCAGATGATATTTTAAGATTAAAGCTTAATTGAGTTCAGGTTTCTCTTCAAGTTAAATTCCTTAATTGCAAATGTATGTAAAACATAAGAATCAGTCTGTTCTGCAGGATTGCTTTTGACAAGAAGCAATTGTTTGGTAATGAAGTAATGTATTTTCTGTGGTAGTTACATGCAGTATAAGTCAAGTTATTGTTCAAATGGTTTGGTTGTGGCTGTCTCCAAAGTAAGGTACTTGATGCTTCTTCACCAGTCACTGACAATGTATCCCACTTGCGGGTAAAGTGAAGTGCCATACTTCAAATAAGAAGTATCCTTCTGCCAACAAAAAAGAGAAGATGCATTGTTTCTGCCATGCTTCCAAAGCATGGTTCAGTTTTGTAAGTTCATAGATATGGCTGATGTAGAAGAGGTTTTAGTCACTTTTATTGTGTTAAATGAACAAATAACCAAATGGCATCTTAGGTAAGCAGTACATATTAAAACTCCTATTAGAAATTATTATACAGCTATCATGATTATGCTAATCTTTTGCAGCATTATTCATATTAAAAGAAAGGTTGTGTGAAACTTAACGTTTTTCTAGAGGAACTGTGCTATGAAACTGGAGGCATGGCGAAACTTAGCGTATTCTGTTTTCACAGAATCACAGAATGGTTTGGGTTGGAAGGGACCTTAAAGATCATCTAGTTCCAACCCCTCTGCCCTGGGCAGGGACACCTTCCACTAGACCAGGCTGCTCAAAGCCTCATCCAGCCTGGCCTTGAACACCTCCAGGGATGGGGCATTGACAACATCCCTGGGCAACATGTTCTACTGCCTCACCACCCTTACTGTAAAGAATTTCTTCCTGGTATCCAATCTAAATCTACCCTCTTTCAGTTTGAGGCCATTACCCCGTGTCCTATCATAATACTCCCAGTCAGAGAGTCCCTCCCCATCTTTCCTATAGGCTCCCTTTAGGTACTGGAAGGCTGCTATAAGGTCTCCCCAGAGCCTTGTCGTCTCCAGGCTGAACAACCCCAACTCTCTTCAGCCTGTCCTCACAGCAGAGGGGCTCCAGCCCTTTGATCATCTTCATGGCATGTCCTTCTTGTGTTGAGGACCCCAGAGCTGCACACAGTATTCCAGGTGGGGTCTCACGAGAGCAGAGTAGAGGGGCAGAGTCACCTCCCTCGACCTGCTGGCCACGCTTCCTTTGATGCAGCCCAGGATGCGGTTGGCTTTCTGGGCTGCAGGTGCACATTGCCTGCTCATGTTGAGCTTCTCGTCCACCAGCACACTCAGTCCTTCTCCTCAGGGCTGCTCTCAAGCCATTCTCCGCCCAACCTGTATTTGTGCCTGGGATTGCCATGACCCAGGTGCAGGACCTTGCACTTGGCCTGGTTGAACTTCATGAGGTTTGCACAGACCCACCTCTCAAGCCTGTCCAGGTCCCTCTGGATGGCATCCTTTCCCTCCAGCGTGTCAACCATCCCACACAGCTTGGTGTTGTTGGCAAACTTGCTGAGGGTGCACTCAATCCCACTGTCCATGTCACTGACAAAGATGTTAAACAGCACTGGTCCCAGTACTGACCCCTGAGGTACGCCACTTATCACTGGTTTCCATGTGGACATTGAGCCATTGACTGCAACCCATATATCATATATTCTCTTGTCAAGGAGTGGAGATTAAAAAAAAACCCAACCACATGATAGTACAAGAGTAGAGCATATTTTTGATTTGCTTGCTTTTTCAAAGTTCTTTCCTTTCAAAGTTAGCAACTGGTTTATAATCTACTGTCATATGACTCACTAACTAGAGAGTACTTTATGGTTCACTTTTCCTTTTAGCTTCTGATTCTGCCATCATGCCTTTCTTTCAAGATACTTGTGTAAACTATTGATCAGAATCTAATTTTATAGTTTTGTTTAAAAACAAAGATGTGAAAAAGTATCTTCTGAATAGTTCTAATGTTGGCATTTTGAATCATAATGGGAACATGATAGGCCTTATCTCATTAGAACCTCACTACAACTGTGCACATGCTTGTAGGAATAGTCCCAGTCAACACTGTATAAAATTACATTGCATAGGGAACAATATTAATCAAAGATCTAACCTCTCCTCTCCTTATATCACAACCCAATCCCCACACATGGATATGTGTAATGAGAGCTGAGGAAAGTTAGTAACGTACTTTATCAATGCTGCATGTTTCCTTAATACCCAGCACCATTCCCAAACACCACTTCTCCATTTACATACATGTTACTTTGTTTCCTCTGGAATAGTTATACTTCTGCATACTTCTGGGTATGGATATGCACTGTGAGGTTTATGAAGATACAGACTTCCAGGTATCTAAAATTCGTTCAACATTGGAGGTGAAAGACATTCAAGTTACGCTTGTCACTTAAGAATGTGCTATGCTGTGGCCTTCAAGTGAGATACTGTAATCTGCAGCAAGCTCAGCCTGTTAGAGATGAGAAACTTTGTCATTCTATACTTTCCAATGTAATATCCCCTTTAAAAAAAAAGTGTGTGTGTGTGGGCGACTAAATTCCTAAAAATCAGTCGATAACTTGATCGGTTCACATCCTTCATATAAAGGCTGTAGGGTTATTTTGATCACTAGATGGCACTCTTGAACGAGGATTGGTTTTAATTCTGATTTTCACAGATGATCACACTCTCTCTGTTATTTTCCATCGCTCATTTTACAATGATAGAATTAAGAGGTTGACTACCTTCAGTTAAAGTCGATGGAAAGAAAATTTCACAGTAGTCTGTAAACTGAATGCAGTTTAGAATGGCTGCATCTAAGAATCAAAGCAAGGAGACTAAAAAGTATAGTCAGCTTTCCACAGAAAAAGTGAAATCAGGAATTCAGTCTGAAGGAATTAGTGGAATCCAGTTCCCAATGTATTAGTCAAGGTTTGTAATTTGATTTACAAAAGTAAAAGAGCAAACTAAGATGTCATCTTCCTCTTTAGAATGGTTTGGATTTTAACCATGATATGTGCTCTCATACCCCAGCTGCCGAAACACACTACTACACTGACACGATGTGACTGGGATGTGGATGGTGGAGAATATCTCAAGTCATCCTGACATGCCCTGCTGCATTTCAAGATAGGCTTGTAATACTTTGCTTACTCTGAAGGGTTTCTTGCCTTTTTAATGGCATGGTAATGTATAACCATACTGAAGAAGGCAAAGGCAACACATATGTAGCTGCCTTTGCATCACATAGTTAGTGATCCTCTGACATGAAAGCCAATGTCGGATCCTCTGACGTGAAAGCCAATGTATAGATACAGACTTCAGGAATATATGAAATGCTTCCTATAATTACTTAATTATGTAAAATAAAGTACCTGATATTAGATGAGAAGGCTATATAAATATAACAAAATTAAGTAATAAAATAAAATTAAGTAATAAGATATAGAAAGATTTTTAAAAAGCTAGTTTCTTACTAACTCTGGTAGGAATTGTAAATCTAAATCTCCTATTCAAAATTTAATTTAATTGTTCCTTTATTATCTTTCTGTAGTAGATAATACTTAAATTATTGTGTTCCTTGAGAAGAAATAGCTGTGACTCATTAAAAACAGCAAAAAAAGTGCATCGTTTTGACTAAAAAATATAAAAAAGGTTCAAATGAGGACTCTCATTGATCAAACAACAGGCCTTCGTAATTCCTTTTAGTTTAAAATTTATAATCTACTCAAAATACATAAGACTTTTAAACAGCATGAAACTAATAGCATAGAATATATGCAAGACATTAAAAGAATTTTGGAACCTGATCCTGTGACAAGAGAGACAGAACTGGTGACGATTGGGGGGGTGGGGGAGGTAGGACATGGAGGGGGGAAAAAGGCAGAAAAAGACAGATGAATCATAATGTTCCTTGTACCCTTGCACATCAAGATTTCTTTGGCCTAACTGCGAAACGTAAGAAAGCTTTGGTGTTTCTAAACACGTCTCTTTACTCCTTAACATTTCCAGTGCTTTACTTTGTATTTAGTACAGGGAGCCTCTGTTCTGTAATGTTAAAACTAGACCTCATCTAAAAACCAGGAAAGCAAATAACCTAAAAAGCCCAAACAAAATTTTGTTTTTTTTGACAAATTTTTTTTTTTTGGTGTATATGCATCTTTGTTTCTTATGTCAGTATACATAGAACACTGGAGCAATAGGAATAGTGGTTGCCTCAAACTTTTTTGTTTCTCTTTTTTTCTTTTCAACGTATGGTGATCAAGGTAATAAAGCAACGGTTTACAGCAGTATTGAAAAGATGACTGGGGGTGCAATCGCATCTTTTTGAAACAAGGTTAATTTAAATGTCTGACAATTATGATTTAAACAACTTTTGTAGTAAAATACAATTTAATTATTATGAGCTAGTCAAGTGTACAGGCAAAATATGATAGCGTATTAGGGAACCACTTAGGGATTTTTTTAAAATGTTAGCAAGTTTTTAGCAAGATCGTGAGTTCAAGCAGCACTGAATAGAGCTACTGCATCTTGCGGCTTAAGGCACCTGTGAGACATGGGGCACTCTTGTGGCTCCAGCATCCCTTATTTATGGTGAAGAAGCTGCCATCCAAAAAACCAATGTTTTCAGTAAGAAAGCGTGTCATTCTTCCACATCTTAAGACTCGTAGGCTACGTCATTTGTGATTAATTTATCTGTCGTAAATATGAGTAATTCAGCTTTTTACTATTTACATTTTTACAAGTGATTGTGGAAGTGTCAGATAGATGAGAACACCCAATATACTACTGCTCAGTTGTTGCCTTTGCTGCCATCTATTAAACATCCATTTTGATGAAGAATTACAGTATTCTAGGGAGTCACCGTCCTGATAATTCCCTAAGATGTAGCTTTCATTCTTCACTCTTTTTGCCTCACATAGAAGATGTTTGTGGAGGTTTTGGTAACTAGAAGAAATAACATAATGGTGAACAAATGTTTGTTTGAGATTTTTTCTGATATTGTAGTGCAATTACACATACATGCCACAAACAACTTTTTCCTTTTGTAGAGCTCTCTTGGGAGAGCTTTCTCACAAAGGAAGTAGAATCTATATTCTGTCTCAAAGTGTACCATCATAGCACAGGAGGAAGGATTTTTATTGCAAATGTATTGTAATTTCCAACAAAAAAGTTAGTCCCCTTCAGAGCATTTATGGACTGAACACCCGCACGTTTCAGAGGCAGGACAATCAGTTTGTTCTCAATTATTCCTGACTCGCTTGGAGAGAGTCATTTTCAGGTCTCAACTTGAAAAAGGCATATTTTCACAGAGGAGTACATCTGGCAGACAAAAGATTTTCTGCTGATAACAAACCTCAGAAAGCATTATCAATATAATGTTACCCTTCAGCCTCTCAACAGTATTGTGAGAATTTACAGAGGTCTTGGCAGTGCTTACATCCCATCTGCATCATTAAGGCACAGGATGATTGGCCAGAAAAAGGAAGTCTTACCAAGAGATTGGGAACAGATAAACATACTCCCTCTTGTGCATTTTGCTTATCTCAAAAAAAAAAAAAAAAAAAAAAAAAAAAAAAAAATTATTTTTAACACCAACTCAGATGATAGAATTTATCAAAACAATAGTGGACTTCATGATGGTAAGACAGAGCTTCTGGAAGGATTCCAAATCAGGGCTACTTTGATCATTTGTTTCCACTGAGCCCTTCAGCAGGAGGGGTTTCTTGTCTCTGTCACATGTAGTTGTAAGCCAAGTGCCACATGCAAACTTGTTCTTTAATTTATTAGCCCTTTTTTTATGAATTATTTGCATTCCAGCAAAGTCTAAAAATACTGGTTTAAATCTCCAGAAAACATGGGTGTTTTTTTGTCTGATGGAAAAAATACAGAGTTAGAAACTTTTATAGAAACTTTCTTTCCTTTTAGTCCTTTGGAAACAAATTATGAATACATTATTAATAAGCTGAATATTCCCAGTGTGCGAGTTTATGGTGATTGAGCTTCACAGGAGTCTTTGATTCAATTTAGCATTGTGGAGCTTTAACTAAAGTAAAATGTATTTGAGTATTTCCTACGATCTCTTCCTGCTAGAATCATTGGGCAGTACGACAGTGATAAATTCCATAAATAAAGGGAAGTGTAGGCTAATTACAAATGCTAGCAAGCAGGGTTTGGAACTGGTATGTACATAATCATGTTGTGATATTTGTGAACTGCTTACCAGTTATTTAGCAGAAACTCCCCAAGGAAGAGAAGTGAAAGAATTAACTTGATATATCTAGTTTGCCAGTTATGGGGGTTATCCATCTGTGGATTCATTGCAAACAAGAGTATCAAAGAGTTCTTGGGTCTGTGGCTGGTCAGAGATCTCTAAGGGATGGTTTTCTGAGTCAGTGGTCAGGTTAACTAATACCTGTATTCCTATCATTGCAATTATTGTGGCCAAAGCAGCAGTCCTGCTAGCATCTCCTGCATTGACGTGTCCTTTGGATTTCCAGAGCTGTTTCAGCTGGCTGTAGAGGGGATGTTCAGTAATCTCTCAAATCGGATTTGTTGTCTCTATAGGAGAGATCTATTTGACACTTGTCTTCTCTCCTCGTGTTTAGTAGCATGCTTTTTGGATAGTTATTTACTATAGAAAAGTCAAATTTAGACAATTGTAAGAGCATGAAGGAATTTACAGAGAAAGATTATTATGTCAGATCGGAAAAGGTTTTGTATGTGATCTGAATTTGTCATTGTGACAGCTAAATTGATGTGACTGTATTTCCTTCAGGTAAAAATTATTTATTGTAAACTTGGCAGTCATTAGTGTTTCTAGTCCTGCAATAGACTGCTGCACCTTAAGGTTGCAGTGACTCAGATGTATAAAAGAGCTGCAAGAATTCTTTTTCCACATGAACACACTTCCCTCCTTTTGCAGATCTTAATATTTTAATTTTAATATGCCAGCTCTAAAGCGTTGAGGTCTTTTGACTCCCATCCCTTTTCCATTTCGCTTCCAAAGTGGAATTTAGCATTAACAGTATCAGCCAGTATCAGGGCGAAACAATTGAGACTTTTCTGTGAAACACTTTTGTCCCGCTTTGGTACTCTACTGTATTTCATCATGAGGTGATCTTGATGAAGCCATACTCAAAACTTCTGCCCAAGACAGTTTAGTAATTTCACATTTAATCAGATTATATGCTAACCTGTAATCCTCCTGAGACACATTCAAATAATGAAGAAATTATATGACACTTCTTAGATATCAGAAGAGACTTGTTATTTAAAGGTTGAAGCCTTCCTTCCCTAAACTGTTAGTCCTGTTCAGAGACTAAAAAATCTGACTGTCTCTCTGAATAAGGCTTTGCTGTGAATTATCTGGCTCTGAACACATTCAGAATTTTTCTTTCCAAAAGTGTTGCGTGCTGCTTGGGATTGATTTACAGGGAAGCATTCACAAGGACAAGCAACTGAAAACAGGAAAGTCTACCAGCTTGACTGCCCTCTGGATTTCTTTGAGATTCTTTGACCCTTTCTGTATTCTACTTCTTACGGCCCCCCACCCCTCTTATCAATTCCACTCTCATCTATACTCAGAGCATAGAAAGAATGGCAGTAAGTCATGCCTTGTTCTTGCATCTTTTCACTGTGAGTGTAGGTAGGATGCATGTGCAGAATAAGTAGCAGCTGTTATAACTTTGTTGCAGGTGTATAAAGTACACGAGTAGCCGTGTGTGTCTGGCTGCTGGCACACCTGTCTGGCTACACAGCTCGGACTTCAGTTATTTCCCAACCTCCAATCCAAAAAGCAGTTACTTAGGAATGATGGCTACATAACTATTTATACAAATAAGAACAGCACCAACAAAATCAATGTAACATACAGAACAGACACTCGAATCTGTCTTTTCCAAGTGAATTTCATGGCTATAGGCCTATTAATAATTCCTTTTTCTTTTCTTTCTTTCCTCTAGACCTGAAAAGTTCTATCTTAAGTTTCAGAAATGCACCCAGATATTTTGGGGGTTGACATTTTGCATCCTCTAGCAAAGAAAATTGATTTGTTTCTGTATCAGTGTTCAGCTCATGAAAGTACAAAGCTTCCCTTTCCTACTGCCACTTAATATTTCTGTGCATTCATGTTTCTGTCACTTTAGTTTTAAATAATCATTATCAAATCAAATGCGAAATCTGCTACATATTAAATTTGTGTACTTGTGTATAATACTTTGCATAATGTTTGCTTTTCTGCATGCTTCACAATTGCAAACATTTCTGTTATCCTTACACTGTAACTCAGCAATAGCTAACAGGATAAAGACTGTGATGGGTATTAGGTTATAAATGAGAAACATTTTCACTAATAATTTTAAATACTGAAAGAGATAAGTTATTTCACAAGTCTGTTAAATAAACCTTTCTCTAATGTACGACGACTGGTTTTTTTGTGCAGCCCTTGAGGTTTTGGCTTATTTCATAGACTTCATCCATAGAGGAAGAATCTTTATTCAAGCTTCAGAAATGTCATTCTGAAGTGAAGTGGGAAGTCTGGTGATACACTTGTTGCAGTCATTGTATGCATCAGCTGCAGATTTTTGACACACCTGCTGTATGGAACATAAGCACAGGGGTCTGGATATTTTTATTTTATGTTCATTTACATTTAGTTTCAGAACCACCAATAAGAATTTATGCATATGTATCTATTTTAAATTTTGGTCCTTGTCAGAAGTATATTTGTGTGGGTCTTCAAGTAATGCAGTTTAAGGCAGCATTAGGGTTCCGTCGTGTTTCTCCTCTACACTATAAGTAGATTTTACCTGTGAAGTTCTGTTATATTAGTGTGTGTAACTACTGCAATTTTATGATAGTTAGTAATTTGATTTTCAAGTTGGTATAATAGTTCTGAGGTGCTTTGCAATTTAGATATTTTTAGAGTAGTAGCAAAATTTATTATTGGTAGAATTTCTGCATTGTAACAAATGAACATTCTTGCCTTTTAGTTAAGCAGTTAAAAACTGAAAAATAAGAAAAAACATGTTTATTTTACGTGGAACGTCCATTATTGAAGTAAATGCAATTGTGGCTGAAGTATTGATATTCTTTTTGTGTCAGAGGATTTTCTGATACAAAAGTGTTTTCTGGATAGTAAGGTATTGTTCATACTTAGTGTTAAGTATATAGTCCCTCACAGTAGCTTTGCAACTGAATAGGATTTGTTATCAGATGCTAACTAACGTTTTAAAAAATTCGATATAAATAATATACTACATGTAGCATTTTTTATAGTGTGGTATTTGTGGTATTAATGGATGATTTTGGGTGGTGATTTGTATTAGTTCCTTTGCACGATAGGAATACTATGTGAAATGCCATACAAAAATGAATCTGAAGACAGTCAAATGTTCTTTTTTTATTTTAGACAATAATTTCATTTTTTGTTCTCGCAATGTAAATTCAAACTGATTTACTCCATCCATAGAGGTTCTTTCTAATAATTCTGAGAAAATGGTAATAGCCACGCTTCTGTCATGTGCTTTTCTATGTTTGTTTACAAATGCAAAAGTAATTTTTCTTTAGTGACACAGTAAAATTTATGTGAATGGCAGACAGAAGAAAGTGGTTGTTGGTTGTTTTTGTTTTGTTTTGTTTTTTAATGTAGGAATGCAGAGTGTTTTTTCTCTACAGAGTACCTATTTTGCATTTAGAAATTAAAGATAAGACTCTATATTTTATCTAGATAGATATATGGATAGATATTTGATACATCTCTTCAGAGCTCTAGAGATATAAATTGTTCCTTCCACCCTTCAAGATTCGAAGCACTACACATCCTGATTCTTGGTGTAAAATAAAAATGAATTCAGAAATTGACACTTATGGTGAAGGATAGAAAATACATGTTCCTGTCTATCTCATGTTGAAACTGTGCGCGTTACCTCATAGGATGCCTTGCAGCTGTGGAGATATACTTAAGAAATTATTTCTTCCAATGCCTTCTTGAGTGAACAATCAATCAAAACCTTGCTATGAAAAGAAAATATCTTTAAAGATTTTCCTTTTGTTCTCACCTGTATTAATCAGTGGTATTAAAAGAATGGATTTATGCGCTTCGGTGCCTGAACAAAGTAATCTGTAATGGGATTGTTTCACTGTGATGACAGAATTGCAAATTACTATTTATAGTGTAAGATACTAAGTTTGAGATATTTTGTATTTCTTTCTGCTAGCGAGTTCCCGAAGGACATAAGATTTTAGATCTTGTCACACTCAGAGGCAGAGTCTCGCCTAACCTGGAAAATAGAAGATAAGAAGGGAGGAAATAGACCTGTAAAGCACAAAGCTCTTCGGGATTTTCAGGGACTTGCTTGGAGTCTCTTGAAAAGAAACTGTGTTAATGATTGACCTTGGGGGAAGGAGCAAAAATAATGAGGTGTCATTAATTTTTCATAATTGCCCACACTATAGGTGATAACTGGAAGCAATATATTGTTTTGTCTTGAAAACACCCTTCAAAAGCTGTTTTAAATCCCACTATACCATAATAGGCAAGCAAAAACACTAGCGTGCTTATATATGAATCTGTTAATCTTGTCTAATTTAATGCACTGAGAAATCAAGTCTAACTCTTGTGGTTTTTTTTTTGTTTGGTGGAAATTTTTTTGTTTGTTTTTAAATGAGCAAGGGATTCTTTGACTTTTTAATGGAAGAAAGTCTGTCCAGCATGTTTTAAATGTTGTGATGAAATAGCACTGAAGAAAAAGATGGTTTTAAACTCTATTTTTGTAACGCATGGGCTGTAACAGTACACTGCTATGATTTTTTTTATTGTTTGTTTTTTTTTAAGTGGACTGTCTGTTTATGTACTGTTGCTTAACAATGAGAAAAAGAATAGAAGTAGAAGAAAGGCAAAAAATATCTGAAGGCAACTGAGAAAAGTCTTGTACTGCACTTTGGAGAGTGGTATGTGAAAAATACAAGCCCTTCACTGACTCTTAGACTGCGTTGACATTAGCATAATAGGAAGGCATAACAAGAATAGCTTTGGAGAGGTAGATAGTTGGTACTGAGGATATTTGGGGGAATCGACGCTGGATTTTTTTTTTGTGTCTCTCTTGTACAGAATATATGCTGTGTTTCCACAAGACAAAACTCTTAATGTAGAAAAAAAAACCAAAACAAATAGCGCTCAGTTGTTCCATGTTGGGGTCAGGTAGTCAATCAGTGGGTTTTTTTGGCAGCTGTTCTGTGTCATTTGCTCTAGAAACTGGAAGAACTATTGAATGAAGCGGGATAGGAAAAGAAATAGTGGTATTAAAGAGGTTATATGTGACTTCAGCTCTGATGTTTCTTGCTGGCTTTGCCACGGCGTTTCTCCTTATTGATGGCCCAGTTGTTTCAGGCAGAGCTTTTGCAATTGCTTGCTTATTTGTTTCTGATTTTCTGGTTTATTATCCTTCTGATCCTAAGAATTCTGTAAATGCTAAGTGTTTAGAATTGCAGATGAAGGAATTAGAAGTTGCAGACAATCTACTGGGGGAAAAAAATCAGTCATCCGGTGACTGGGGCATCTCACACTTTGTATGGTGTGAACAGCTCCTAAATGAGAATGCTATTAAGTCAGATCTGTGAAATCAAAACATCGTTAGTTAGGAATCTGAGAAGGGTATTTTTTCTGAAAAAGCCACGTAAACCATGGAGAATAAATATGTAACTTTTCAGAATAAAATTCAAAATGTAACAGTAATTTAGACTTTGATTAAATTGCAAATGTCACAAAACTTTGAAGGGCCTGTTCATAGGAGCTAGTTTTTGTTTTGTTTTTGAAAGAGAAATATAAAGATGAAAACTATAAAAGTTATGGTCTTTAAGATGTTTAAGACACATATTTTGCTAGAGGTAACGTGATGGATTTACACAACTATTTCTGTAGTCCATTAGGCTGTAGTATTGCTCTTTCAAAATTCCTGTTACTGTAATACATTGTTTAGGTCATGCACACCATGTTTAGTCAATAAACAAACATCCAGAGCATGTGGAAAGTTCGTTTTCCAGAGGTTTTGGAAAAATCTAATTAGATGAGATAATGTAGTGTTACGGTAATGCAAAAGCTAAAGTATAAAATACATTTCACTTGTAATCTGAGCACTGCCCAGACTGCTTTCTGTTAAATGTTTTCTGTTGGAAATTACTTGCATTAAAAATGCAGCAGTGCTTTCTGATGAAGGAAAACCTTTTGAATGATGCTGTTCTTGTTACAATTTTACTTAACAAAGTCTTGAAAAAATTTAATTTCACAATGTAGCATGTTCAAGACTCTCTGTTTTCATGTAATATTACCAGCGCAGTGGTCTGCGAAGTAGGAGATGGACTTGTTCCAGATTTTGCTTGGTCTCTTTGAATAGGCTCTGCTGGTATTTCATGATATTTGGAACTCAATATGATATGATCTTTAATTTCTTTACAGTTGATCTTGCAGGACACTGAGTAAAATTCAAGAAATTAATTTTAGAAAATATAGACAGCACAAGATGTGTTCAGGGCCTGGACCTTAGAAGCCCAGTGAGCTTTGTGTGTATTCATGTTAAACTACAGCATTTATGCTTAGATGATGTGCAAATCTCCTACTATCTGCAAAAACAGAAGGTAGAGCTGTCTTTGTGATAGCTCAGTATACCACTAGATTTTTAGTCCTCAGAGCTCTACTAAAATGGTAAATGCTTGTTAAATAGTGGCTCAGGATCGTCCAGAATTACTGGAGTGAAAACTACTAGCTTTCCAACAGCTTGACAGAAGTTCTGCATTCATGGGAATGTCGTATTTCCCAGAGGAATATTTGAAAGTTGGATTAGCAATAATCTAATAGGATTTTTTTGTGTATGTGCTATTGTGTATGTGTTTTCCTAATGATATAATAATATATATCTTGTGTTTTCCTAATGATATAATAATATATATAAAATATATATATATAATGATATAATACATTCATTCCCTAAGAAAATGAGAAAGAGTAATATCTATGTAGGAAGGTACTTTTTCAATGATGTTTAAAGTTAAAATGTCTGCCCTTTATCCAAACCTGAGTCATTGTCCACTTCATAATTTGATGCCTTGCTGGAAGACAGGTACATGCAAGCTTCCAAAAAGTGAACAGCATTTGCATTTTCTTCTAAAATGCAGCAGAGGGTTATTGTTGGTAATGATGATATATTAAACCACCTTAATTAGAGCAAGGGCTGAAATAGAGTTACATTGCTAACTGTGGAGACTTGTACATCTTCTGTGTACTCCAGTGAATCTGGATTTATTTCTGCGCAAAGAAGAGCATTCAACAGAATAGATGCAATATGCTATCCATCATTCTAGGGTGCTTTCAGAGGGGAAACAGGATTTTCAGTCTTAGTGGAGGTAATCAGTATATGTGTCTTTTAGTTGCTCAAGAATGGAAGGAGTGGGCAAAATACTCTCTGAACATCCTTGTGAAACTAAGTTCCAAGAGGAAGACAACGAACATTCTTCAATTTGGATAGATCTTATTTTTGAGCAAGAGACTTCATATCTTAGTGCTGACAGTACTAGATCACTTCTGAACATGTGCGGAAAGGAAGTGATAGACATCTGCAGTACCTTCCACTTTGGGAAGTTTTCATGTAAATGTTGTGGTTCTAAGTACCTATATTTAAAAATTACAACTGAACGTTACTAAAGTCTTGTTTTATAAGTATCCCACCTTCCAGCCATGAGAATATTCAGATCATTTGGTTCAGATTTGAATTTCTCTGATTCTAAAGGGTCACAGGACTTTAAATAGTAAGAGAAGCCCATGAGGTTATTTGTGTAAGTTGTGTTATCTGGAAAATAAATTGCCTACTCTCTCCATTTATTGCTGCTGTGTATGAGTTATTCTTCCTCTGTTGTTTAGCCCTTACAGTGGGGTAGTGTCTCTTGTCACTCAAGCTTGAAAATTCTGGTCTACTGTCACCTCAGTCCGTATTTAATGACCTCATAGAGCTAATCTAATACTAGAAGCACAGAGCCTGCTTTTTCTTCAGCTGGTGTCTGTAGATAAAGTAAACTTTTAAAATTTAGATGGGTAAAAGTAAATAATGACTCGCAACTAAATATGGATGTAAACATCTATGTTTAGATGTTGGTAATTGAGCATAACCATGCTGATGCTTGATTGACCAGTGTGCGTAGAACATTTTGTGTGCAACTATTGGAAACATAGTATCAGGAAACCTACATCAACAGTAAGGCTGGAGAGTGTTGAGTAATTTAAGGTAAAAATAATTCAGTTGAATTTTTATTTTTTTATTTTTTAAAAAAGCATGTAAAATACCTAGAAATTCAGAGGCAATGCATAAGCAAACCCCCAATGTGTTAAACCTTATCTTTAATTCTGATATTTAAAGTACTGTTTATTGTGAATAAATCATTACAAACTAATAGATAAGCTATGGTAATTGAGAAAATTTCCAAGAACTGATTTTGAAATCTATTCTGTTGTAAAAGAAATATTGTAGCTTTGACATTTGCTCATAAAATAAGAAAGATATTGAAATTCAGGACTCCTTGCTATAGGTAGGAAAGGGAATCAACATGTTAAATGAAATTTTGTTCATGTTCAGTTCTGTTTTCTTAGCAAAAAAACCTAATTAACTTGATCGTTTCTCATTTTCTGAAACACTCATTGATTAATTAAAAAGAATCCCATGAATTGGTACTTATTCTGTATATAGGGATTGTTCTGTATGCATACATCTGCAGATGGGGAGAACGTCAGGGTGTAGCAGAAGAACTAAAGGGGGGCCTTCAGGGTGGCCCACTTCTTCCGATGAACACAGGGTACTGGTCATGACTGCACCATAGAAGTCCTACAAGCCTTTCTGTGGTAAGTTTGCTATAGTGAACGGATTATTTGTCAGTTACACTTGTATTTATGTTTGTGATCACAGAACTAACAATTTGTGCATGTATCTTGGAGTCATTTTTTTTTCCTAATTTTTCAGTTAAATTTACTTTATCATTATATTTCAACTGCTCTGTTTATCTTTTCTTTTAAGGGGTTTGCTAGTGATATGAGATACAAATCAATTTAGGGTTCTTTTTTCCTTTTCCTTTCTTGCAGATACTTACCATCTGGTAGGAAATGCATTGCATAACAGAAGGGTCAGAAAAAGAAACGATGATCCCAGCTTGAAAGACTAAATTGAGGCAGGTAACGATGCAGTTCCTTGGCTCATAATTCTTCCTATTTGGTATGATAACCATATAGTAGCTGTGTTTTAGAATGCTCCATGATAAATGAAGCAAAGTACAGAATCACAGTCCTTTCACCTAATAGCTCTATGAAAAAAAATTTAAGCACCATTGTACCATTCTTTCTCTTAGATCCACCCCTATGATGAGATCATCCAGCGTACCACCGTTTTCCTCCTAGAAAACATGGACAATAGGAGGATCAGAAGAAGCCTGCAAAAAACAGGATTACATTGTACTCATTTTTTCTTTAGAAATATTTCCTCATGTTGTAAACTGTTCTAAAGAAAATGCTATCATCCAAAATTGCAATATGATGAAGAGCTTACAATAAAAATATATAAAACATAGTTATTTTTAAGTACGTTTTTATTACAAATGCAAAGAAACTTTGGCGTTAATTTTTTCATAAAACGAGACACTTCCAAAATTGTGCTTACAGAGATATGGTATGGAGGACTTGAACAATGAAGAGACACATGCACATATGAGATCTAACATAAAGATATTTTATTGTTGGTATGTTTGCTACTAAATGAATATATTCTATTCGTTTCCTTTTTATTGCCTCTAAATACAGTGAAGCTAATACGAGATACCTTGTAGTATCTTTTTCCTTTCTGTTATGCTTAACAGACTTGCATATAATTTCATCTACAATGACTTTGCTGCAGAGTGATGTCATCGATTAGTACTACGTTTGACTTACGCTGGTGTAAATAAGGAAAGAGTAAATCCATTGGTTCATGGAGACCTACTGACCGCTGAAGTTCAGCCTTGAAATTCAGTCTTCTGAATAATGGCACACAGCAATATCCAAATAGAAAATGAATAATGTACGTAAAGGGAGCTTTTAGCATGCTGAGATACTGCCTATGGACCTCTTACTGAAGAGATTTCTGTTAGGTAGGAGTTGATGCCAAGAATTTTTGACGTTTGTGGGATAAGTCCATCAATTGGCAGGATATGTGAAGAAGTGATTTTGGAAATGGAGGCTGTGTGGTAAGACATAGGGGTCTAGAAAATCTGCTAGACTCTGTTGGGAGAGTCCATAGAGAGCTGTAAATAACTAGATAGTATTTAACCAAGAAGCAATGGAGTAAGTAAACTATGAAATAAATTGTTTCTGTAATATGTCAACAGAGTTATGTAGTTGGCAAGTTTCCACCAGGTAACTTTTTATACTGTAGGTTTTCATTCTTACTCTACTGAGTTTCTCTCTTCTTGGTACAGTTAGCCTACATCTTATAGTTTTTGACCCTTAAACTATTTATAACTCTTTGTTTTGAGTTATCTTGTGCCAAAATGTCTTTATGTGCAAGCTTTGTTATCTGATGTCAGCAGACCTTGGGTAATAGTTGTTAACGGTCTACTGCTACATTTAAATTAAGGAAAATCTATCAATTCAATACTAGATTATTTTGGTTTGTCATTTAGTGACAATATTGTACGTTCTGTATTCACTGAGAGCTTCTAAATGCAAAGTAAGTATCTACTTTTAAATACGGAACCATATATGAATGGCATTTCTACCTAGACTGAAGATTTGGCATGTTCAATCAGTAGTATGCACTTAAACCAGTGACAGAAATGTAAGATTCAGGCTCCCTAGCGATTTACAGAAGGCCAATTTCCCCACAGGGAGGTCTGGGAAAGCATAGAAAGCACATTTGAAAGGATTGTTAGGACTGACCTTGTCTAAGCCCATAAAAACTTAAATAATGGACATGAAATAAATGTGAAATGCAACATCTCAGGCAGTATTCAGATAAAGAAGAGTTGTAAGAAATGAATGTGAGAGAACTGACTAAATCAGGTTGCTATGTTTGCTCTGTAGTGTGAAGGCAGTGTGAAAAATAGAAGAACAGTCAGTGTGAGTTATGGAATCCCTTAGGAGAAGTGACAGCATTAACAGATGCTTGACTCCTAACAGAGAAGGAACAGAATAAAAACGGATGAATTGAAGTATGGATAAGGTATAAATATATTCAAGCAAAGGATGATACCCTGTTGCAGCCTCAGAGCATAGAAATTTTCTGTTAACATGATAATCAATGAGTTGATAATGTTAACGTTTATGTTCTAAGACTGGACTTAAGACTAAATGATGAAATAAAATTATTTTTGTCCCCTCAACTATACTGGTCTGTGTAGCGGAGACTTGTCAACAAGTAATGTAAAGCAAATGTTGAGTATAATTTTACTCCGTCTGTGTTGTAGTTTTCACTAGTTTAGCACCTTTTGCTCAGCTATTTCAAAGAGCTTTAAAAAGACATTATTAATATGTCAGTGAGATGCATTATATTTTGAAACTAATTTGTAAATAAAAGGCAGGAAAAGGGTGGTTCTCCTTCGTTATCATACATGTTTTAGTCTGTGCGTCAGCACACAGACTAGGTAAGGTTTGCTCGGTTTTCTGTTCTGAGTTTAAGGTCATAGAAAATTATAAAAATAATTCATTTGGTATATGCTTATAGACAAATGTTTATTATGCTAATTTTATCAACGATATAGACTCCCACGTGTTAATGCATTTATTATGTGAAAATTAAACAGAGATCAGGAATTTTTCAAATTTGCTTTTCTTGTTATGGCTAGGGATTCTCAGCAACAGATTGTGTTTTCCAAAGATAATTGCTCTTTTTAAGTCAAACTATACAAATGCAAGTCTCCATAGTAACACTGTAAATTCTTCTGCCAACCTGTGCTCTTGCAAATTTGCTTGTCAAACTGAAGGTAGTTTCACAGCTGTATAAAAACAGTTTTTGTCATGTAGTTAGAATGTAGAAATAAGATCAACAACTTTATTGGCCATTTTGCTTATAGTAGCATGTACTGTATATCTTTTTCTCATTTACATTTCAGGTATTTTATGTGTTTGGCTCGCGTGTGGGGAGTTGAAAGTGTTCTAAGGGGAAATTTTAGCTAGTAGTTGTGCTACATAGCATATGTTTAGTCTAAGACAAACATGTTGGAGAAACACCTTATTGATTGAGACAACTTTAACGCGATTCTTTTAGTCTATTGAGAATTCTGTTTCTCTTCTACAAATCTCTGTTCACTAATGAGATAACTGGCATTTACCTATCATGGTACTTACTAGCAAAATGACCTGTGCTAATTGAATCAAAATGGCATAAAAATAATTGTTCCACCTCAAAAATATTGTAATGTTGAGTGAGAATTGTTCATCCAACTCGTGTAAGCAAATAACCTGAATCAGCTGTCATGTAATGGTACGTATCATGATTCTGTGGCTAAGTTAGATTTGATGTTGGCCAGTAATCCTAAAATGATTTGCTTGCTTTCTCAGTTCAGAAAGAATCTCAGTTTTGTGATAAGGGTAAACCATCTAAGGCATCCTTTTCAATGTCATAGAGACCTTTAGAGAAGGTTCCTGCTGCTCTCTGTAGCCATGGGTGAGAGCAAGAATGGAACAAAATAAATAGGTGTTGCAGAGTGATTAGTGTGGCAGAGCTTAGCCTCCCGTGGTGCCAAGCTTCCCTGACTCCACTGGGAGGCAGCGCAGTGTATCCATTACGCTGCTCAGAGCCTATTAGGCTGAAGAGAAGAACTGTGTGTTCTTGCCTGATCTCAGAAGGAGGCCGCGCTGTGGATTCTAGAAACTGTGGGCCCTCATTACTGCTGGCATATAAGGTGTCCCTAACGGACTATCTATAAGTTGTCTTTCACTTTCTGCTAAAGAAACAGTTCTTGAGTGGGGCTTATGGGTCTGTGCATTCATTAGACTGGGCAGGTGATGTAGCTCCATATGAAACATTGAATGTGTGTACCGACCTACCTTCACACCTGCAAATGAAAGTAGACCTAATGTGTGGTCAAAATGGTCTTCGCATGGCTTAGTGCCAGGATGTACCGGCTAATGTACGGGAAATGTCTGTATTTTCACTCTTGAAATGATATGTGGTCATATGGTTAGTGATGGGCTGCAAGTTTTTGGGGAAAATGGTTGCAGTGTGCAGGCTGGCATAACTGTCCAGTAGGCAGACAGGAAGAGGTTGTGGGATGAATAAATTGTCCTAATTTCCTGCATATAGAGTGGAGTTTACCACTTTTTGATGATTAAAAATGCTCTTTTTGTGGAATAATAACTGGTATTCTGATACTGATGTCTATACTTATTCAGGTGTATAAAAGTCCATGTAGATGTCTGTTCAATAATGCTGATGATCAATATATGCAAATCTTGCAAGGGAAAAGGTATGGACCATCAGTGTGAAGTAAACTGTGGGAAAAATAATTTCAGATTAGTAAATCGTGCAGTGGTTGGATCTAGTCAATGTTACATGATGACTTGATATTCAGAAAACATTTTTGTCTTGATTTATAGATAGATCTTATTGAACTGGACTGGAAGTCCAAAGTAAAAAAGACAAAGTTGAGACTTTTGATGCCTATAACCCATTTGCTGTTTATATATTCTTCAGTTCATCTGTGGGACAGAGATCTCACAAATATGCATATGCAGTCAACTGATGAGCAGAAACAAATCAGTAAGTAGCAGACCATTTAATAAGATAAAGGTAGTAGATTTTTTTGGCTTTCTGACAGTTTGTTACATTTGACAAGCCATATTCATTTCCTCATGTTGTTTCAACTGTTTTCTTAAATTGTAGGTTTTAATTTTATTTTATTTTTTAAAAATTAACTTATGAAGCTTTTAGTAGAAACAGTTACTGGAACATACCTTGGAAGGAAATTAAACCTGACCTTTGGATGACCTGATAGAAAATGACTGTTGTCTTGTTTGCAGGTTATACTACGATATATGTAAATGGTGCACATGTATGGCTTGCTTTTTGTCATATGAAAATATCTTTGTGTATGCCATCTTTCTCAGTACAGGGCCACAAACTGGCAGAAGTTTGTGTAGGGGGCTGAAAAGTGTGTACAGTGCTTGAAAAGTCTACTTTCAGACCAATCAGTTTATTTCTGGTCTGAACCTGTTAAAGCTAATTGCACATTAGTAAGCTACATTATTAGAATTCTTTGTAGCCAAATACTTTACATATTAGGAAGCTGGATATTTAGATATTTAGGGTTCAGAATGTTGAAGCAGCTTGCTTCCTGTGACAATGATTTCTGCCTCAACCCTCCCTGAAACTATAAAAGAAACGTTTTCTGTGCTTGTCCAGCTTCATTTTGCTCCCCAGTGCATGGGAGGAACAGGAAGGTGAATGGGCCTTCTCAAGAGAAAGGAGAAATGGTAATGAAGAGAATGCTGCTGCTTCTGGGGTGTGAATTGTGGTCCCTGCAGTTCCTTTGACCTGGATGTGCGCGTTATATTGTCTTGTGCTCCACGTAAAAGAGAAGATTAGGTCATCGGAAGAAGGATGGCCTGGGGAACAGCAAAAGATGGTGTTACAACTCTGCCCTTGCCTGTTACTCTCTTCCCATTCCTTTCTTCTACCTAAAGATCTCCTGAAACAAGCGGTGCTCTGAGAAGCCTTGAGCTGACTCTGCCATTATTTTGAGATAGGGATGACATAAAATGTTTAAAATAGCAGTAATTCCAAGGTTTTGAGTTTGAAAATATAGATGTAGATATCAGATAATATGTAGCATGTACTTTTTTTCTCAGTGTATTAAAGCACTTTTATTTGTTGAAACTATACCTGTTGTCTTCAGCCCTTCTGCAAGTCTGTCTCCGAAAATTACCAAAACAAAACAAACCCCATACTTATACTGAGGTAAGTTTAGTGCCCCAAAATGTAAAAAGTGGAAAGCTTTTTGTTACAAAGTGTTTGTAACATGGTGGGATTTTTTTTTTAATACTCCTGGTAATGTCTTCTGTACAGAATTTGGTATTCTTCATCATAGTGTAGTTTTTCTCCATTTGTTTGTTTTTCAGTCTTACTCTGTTTACATCATCGTATGATTCCCAAAGTTCTTAAAATTCTCCCTTAGGGTCTGAAATTAATCCCAGCAGATAATACCAGCCATTTCAGTGGAGATTCTTTTGGTTTGCCTCTTTAGAGAGAACTAAGACTTTAGATATTTATGATATCTATGGATTCAGCATTTATTGTAAGTACTGATACACAGCAAAGTAGTTTAATCTGTGCATTAGCCCCTGGGCTATAGATACCCATGTTCAGCATATAGTTACACAAAAGATGCAGTGTCTGAACTGTGTCAGGAAGTAGTGTCTTGCTGCTTATATTGTGTTGCTCTGAGGTAAGGAAAAGGAATAAAACAAAGAGATTTTTTTGCTTTCTTTTAAAAAAAATCCTGTGAGGGGAAGTGGCATTATTTTGAAAAGGCAGTATCATATTTTTAACTCTGCCATAATTTCAATGCAGATAAAGATCTGTAGCATCTTTTATGCAGTGAGAAGTTGGGTTGTTGGTTGTTTTTTTTTTTTTCTGATCGTATTTCTGGTTCAGGGGTGGAGTTTTTTCCGATAAAAAGGGAAGACTGAAAGAGGAAACTTGAACAGACGGATTCAAGTTACCAAGCAACACTTTGTTTCCCAGGCAATCGAAAAAGAATCGGAGCAGGCGCTAAGTGGATTTCCTTCTTTTTTTTTTAATTGTTTTTAATTATCATGAGCTGATATATGAACTTCAGTTTACAGATTCTTGACAGACTTCATAGGGTGATAAATATTCAGCTGGATGATAACTACTTGTACAGGTTGTGTACTGTGTGACTTGAATGGTTCTCTTCCGTAGTTAGGGTAGCACACAGTATAGGTAGCAAACAACAAGTCACAATTACCTTTTGTAGATGACACTGGTATTGTTTCCTTCTCTCCAATATTCTCATATACAATCAACATGCCGACATGGATGGTGGGTTTGAGTTGCACCCTCAGCAAGTTTGCCGATGACACCAAGCTGCGTGGTGCAATAGACACGCTGGAAGGAAGGGGTGTTATCCAGAGGGACCTGGACAGCCTTGAGAAGTGGGCCTGTGTGAACCTCACAAAGTTCAACAAGGCCAAGTGCAAGGTCCTGCATGTGGGTCGAGGCAATCCTAAGCACAAATACAGGTTGGGCAGAGAATGGATTGAGAGCAGCCCTGAGGAGAAGGACTTGGGAGTGTCGGTGGGTGAGAAGCTCAACATGAGCTGGCAATGTGCACTCGCAGCTCAGAAAGCCAACCGCATCCTGGACTGCATCAAAAGAAGCGTGATTGTGCCCCTCTGCTCCGCTCTGGTGAGACCCTACCTGGAGTACTGCATCTGGCTCTGGAGCCCCCAACATAAGAAGGATGTGGACCTGTTGGAGCGAGGCTGGAGGAGGGCCACGAAGATGATCAGAGGGCTGGAGCACCTCTCCTGTGGAGACGGGCTGAGAGAGTTGCCTGCCTCTTAGCCTGGAGAAGAGAAGGCTCTGGGGAGACCTTATAGCAGCCTTCCAGTACTTAAAGGAGGCCTACAGAAAAGCTGGGCAGGGACTCTTTGTCAGAGAGTGTTGCAGTAGGATGAGGGATAACATTTTTAAAATGGAAGAGGGTAGATTTAAATTAGATAGTAGGAAGAAATTCTCTACTGTGAGGGTAGTGAGGCACTGGAACAGGTTGTCCAGGGAAGTTGTAGATGCCCCATCCCTGGAGGTGTTCAAAGCCAGGTTGGACGGGGCTTTGAGCAGCCTGGTCTAGTGGGTGACAACTTTAACCACTCTATGATTCTATGAACTCTATTGTACAATGTTCTGATTTAAATGTATTCCTATAATGATGCATTCGGGCTCTTCTGCAGAATACAAGTTTCAGAGTGAAATGAGTGTTCTGCATTCTCAAATGTTTAGACATTAGCCACTACCTCTTGAGAAAGACTGACTTGGTTGGCATATCTCAACTGACAGGTAGATCTGCATTGAATTGGTGGGTTTGGTTTAGTTTCTGGCAGACCCAAAAATGGGATCTTTTTTAAAGGGTCAATGCAAAATAATGTCTCTGTCTTTTTTTTTTTTTTNTTTTTTTTTTTTTCAGGCGTTGGGGTGTGTGGTGTGGTGAATTTTTTTGGCAAGCATAAAATTTACTTTTAGGTTAAAAAGCCTGATTCTTTCTTTAAATGTAAGAGTTGCATTATAATCATCTGTTTTGAAAAAGTTCAAAGGCAATGGAAAATAAAAGCCATTTCAAATATTTTTTCCCAAACACTTAATTTAACACTTGGAAGAATTTTGATAGCTTTAGACTTCTAAAGGCTTTTAAAGATAGTTTAACAAAACAGAAATATATTTGTTTGTGTTGCTTACTTCTTTGGTAAAGAAAACAAAAATCCCACCCCTCAAAAAAACCCAACACTAAATTGTATGAAAAAATGTCCACCTCTTTTCCAGAATTAGGTTAGTGCTGTCATGTCCCTCTCTGTCATACGTTTGCGTAACCTAACAGCTATATAGAATTTCTGTTAATCATTGATCCTTTTTACTACTGTTATCCATACAAATAAGTACACCTACATATTTTGCAATAATATTATATTGCACACTCAAATTGTATGTAGTAGAAAAAGCCAGTCAAAGGATACGAATGTTGATATGATACATTGTTAAAAACCCCAACTTTGGTGTATATAGAATATAGTGCTTAGGCAATCTTTTTGTGCATTAATTTGATCCATCAGTGTAATGTTTTTACTTGCGTGTGTATTAACTACTTGGGAATGTAGGGATGAAATTTGTCTGAATATCTAGGGAAGATAATTTTGTTAATTGAGAACTTTGATATTCCATTACATGACAATATAACTGTAATCTTTATAATTATGTTATAAAATAATGATACCTAGTTTTTCATCTACCAATATCTTCAAGTCATCCTCAGCAGAGCTGCTATCAATCCATTCATCCATCCGTGCCCCAGCCTGTATTGATACTGGGGATTGCTCTCACCCAGGTGCAGGACCTTGCACTTGGCCTTTTTGAACCTCATGAGGTTCACACGGGCCCCCTCCTCCAGCCTGTCAGATTCCCTCTGGACAGCATCCCTTCCCTCAAGTGTTATCAACTGCACCACTCGGCTTGGTGTCGTCCACAAACTTGCTGAGGGTGGACTCAAGTCCCACTGTGTGTGATTGATCAAGATATTAAATAGTATTGGTCCCAATACAGACCCCTGAGGCACACCACGAACATCACCACAAAACTTTGTTTGCTTGTAAGAAAAAAATGCTATACCAAAGAGCCAAGGAACTTACACATTTTTAAGTCTTACTAGCTCTGAGGTTTGTTGGCATTGCTGATTAAGGCCTGATGTTTAAATATTACATAGCCTAAACCAGCAGTAATTTTAAATGCATGTAAGTAAAACCCACCCATATTTAGAAAAGCATTTCCTGGAGAAACAGGGAACTGAAAATCAAAACCATAAATTATTTTAGCTAGTGATTTCACTGGGCCAATGTGAAGAGAAAAGAGACAGTAAGGAATACAGTAAAAGGTAGGCTAGAAAGATAATAATGAAATAGTATATCCATTAATAACAAGTATGGATATTAATAGATACACCTATAAAACTATTCTTTTAAAAATTAAAGAAGTCCTATGCTAATCAGTTTAAAGCATTACTTGAAACATGGGGATGTGCATCACATAGGGAATGCCAGCACTTTCCTTGGTTGGCTCAGGCTGTTTGCAGTGATACTCTGATCAAGGATTGATGTTTCATCAATATAAGGTTATAAAAGTGATTTCTACAAAAAAAGTGAACAGCATGTTTGAAGTTCGGTGTATATTAACACCAGCTAATACATTCTTCATCAGTCTTAGGAGATCTGTCCAGCGACTGTGTGAAATATGGAGTACTTCTGGCTCTGAGTTTGACCCTGTTTTTGGCAGTGTTATTTTGCTTGCATTTAAGAAGTAACATTTGCATTGTTTTTTTCACCTGCATTCGGTCTGAAGAGTAGCACAGACACAGAATAGAAATCAAAAAAAAAATCACTGCTGCGTACGTAGGTTGGAAGGTGGGGAAAGCACTAAAATGGATATTACCCTTTGTCTTTTTGCTTTTCTAGAACAGAACTGTTACGTTTCAGCTTGCTTAAGGAGACTAGCAGGATGTTAGTTGTTTGAATGTGGGAAGAACTATTGGAAAACTGTTTTCCTCTACTTACATGAACTGACCCATAGAAATAACACAAGCACTATATATTGGCACTGCATGTAACATCCTATCTCACAGTAATGTACGTACTTTAATTTTTTTTTTATTTTTTATTTTATTTTCATTTATTTATGAAGAGTGGAGCTGGTACAGAACAGCATCTCTGTTGTATGTTCTGGATGTTAGGATCATATTTGGTAAAATTTGCTGTGACTTTACCCTTTTAAGCTTTGCCTGTATGCTTCTGATGGCAGGAGCTAGAGACGTCTACTCTTAGTTAAGCCCTAAGGTGGAATTCCATTATTACTCCATGGTTAGTATTGTGTTACACTTATTGTAAAAAACTGATGTGATATTTCTTTCTTTTTCAAACTTATTAAAAAACTTCTTTGTGTGTTCAAACTTCTAAACAGGAAGGAAGGAATAAACAGTTTTGGATGGTGGAAATAAACCTTTAAAATCATGGATTTGTTGGATAAGGATATTTTAAACACTATGGATTACATAAAGGATTTGTTAGGATAAGGGTTTTACTTCATTAGAATTTGAAGATGTGATTTTAAAAAGAGATAAAGTCTTCTAGAAAAACCTCCAGACCCAAATACAAATGCCTAAAAGTCTTGGTTTATAACTCCCAACTATGTTTCATTCCTGTGTCCTAATGTAAATTAAGTGACTCCTTTTAGTGCAGCTGGGTTATTAATGCATGTCTATTTTAAACACTTGGTTTTTAAAAAATTGGCATACTTCTGCATGCAATTTTTAAGCTTCATATGCACTGCGAAGATTTTTAGGCAGGAAGTTACTAGAGAGTATACGCTCTGCTGAAGTGTAAGCAGCAATTGGAACTTCTATTTTCTGATCCTAAGTGACTACCCCTGAAAACAAATATATGGGCTTCCTTTACTTGCATACACTCAGGGGTTTTGTTCTGGGTTTTTAAATAAAATTAGGATGGGGAGAAGAGAGAAAACTATTTATTGTCAGATTTCTTTCTCTGAAGATACTTGTGAAGCAATAACGTTTCACTTTTCTTAACTTTGGAGAGTAATTTTGGTAAGGGGAAAAAGATTAACGATATTAGGCAAAAAAAGAAATGATCCTCTAGACATTTTGTTCCTTCTACAAAGAAAAGAAATAAATTTTCAAGAATTCTGGTGAAAGTAGTGTTTCAGTAGCTACTTTCAGGAAACGTTCTATGTGCTTTCAATTAGAAACTAAATTGTCCCACATGCATTTCAAGCTCCATACACAAATCGCCTTTTCACTTGAAACTTTTTATATGGGGTCTCTTGCCAGAGGACACTCTTCCAGTATGACAACATCCATGGTTGCTTGAAGTGTTTTTGACATACAAGTCAAAGGAAAGCTGAGTTTCTTAGTGCTCAGATTATTTTTCCTTATAGCCTGTCTTTAGGCATATTGGTAAAACATATCATAAGTCCTTCTTTTATGCATGAATTCAGGAATAAATGGAAGTATGATCATCGTAAAAAAATATTTTGGCTACTGATTGAATATGGTGGTTTTAATCTGGAGTAAAAATTCCTTCTTCCTCCCTTCTACCCTTTTTAACACACCCAACTTTTCTAATGTAGGTCAGGAGTGGTGTCAGAATCGTTGTTTAAGAGTAATACTGAGGATGGTAAGATTATTGCTAGACTTGTCTGTGGGGCTTTGTTGTCTTTTTGGTGGTGGTGCCTAATTAATGCAATTTTTTCCTATATTCTGTATTCATCAAAACTCGTGTTTGCCTGTTTATTTGAAAATGCTAAATGGAGAGAGAATTTTGCTTAACTGTGAGAACTTAATAAATTTAAATACACCTAATTTACAAAGAAACTAATTCTCTAGTACAGAACTCATAACTATCAGCTCTTTATAGTTTCCTGTAATGATTAATTTCATAGGGTCGTATCCACGTTTTCATTTCTTCAAACTATAAAATTTGTTGCGATTTGACAAAATTTCTTTAACAAGTTCACACACAGTTCAAGTACCTACGGTAGTGGGTTTTTAAAAGACGACCAATGGCAATGTGGTTTTTGGAATCCTTCCTAATAATATAGGGGATTTTATCCTACGCACTGGAGCCAGACATGGAAATTTTGTGTTGTCAGTTTATGGCTTCCACAAAGATAAAGAGTTTGATCAGGATTTCTTAAATATAGTTTCATCTAAATTATTGTGAGACCATTTTGGCTGGGGGTAAATGTGAAGGGTTAGAAAACAGGGAAGAGAAGATAAGCTTATATGTTAAGAATAAATGAATTCCTGTATGTTACATTTTTGTAATATTCTGATTAAATAGAATTTGACCAGTCTTTCTAATGGTATTTTTGGCTGAAGAAACACTGCTGTTTAGACACTTTAGGTAAGTAAGTGGCTGTGCTTTTACTTAAATAATTGATCAAAATATTAATATACTGCTGATTTAAATTTTAAAGTTCAGACACGCTGATCATGTAGGAGCAATACCAAGGCTTTCTTTTCCAGGAGAATGGAAGCAGTCTGCTTTGAGGTGTTGGAGAGAACTAGCAGCTCCTATACTATTGCCTGCTGTGATTTACAGATCTGTACATTTTACCCAGGAATACAAGAAGCTAGATTTACTGACACAATGATTTCTCATGCCTGTTTTTACGTTGCCTTAGGTATAGTTGCTGCCATCTTTAACCCCTCTTTCTTCTTCGAATGGTTACTTGATTCTGATGTCTTTGTTCCTATCATGTCTTTATATTTTATAAATTGTGAATTTTGTGTTAATTTTTTAAAATCTTCTGGTTTACAATTCCATTTTCCTTCTGTTCTTCAATCAAACTTACCAGTTGAAATGCAGGCACTTGCTGACGGTCTCGTGATGCCATCTCTAAATTGCCTATTTTTCTGAAAAAGTCCTTTTCTTCCTAGCACTTTGTGTCATGCTATTTTAGGCAGTTTTATGTAAATGGAAGGTAGAACCTTGAACTGCATTAACAATATATGTGTAGCCTTTTATTTAAGAGTTTCAGCTCAATCTCATCTAATCAGAACAACATATAGTCACTGATGTCTTAGGAACCTGAACAAAATCAGAAACAGAATAAGAGGAGGATCAGTTTGCAGCACCCTGGCTTTCCTGCAGCCAAATAATGAAGTGTCTTATAATAAAGCTGGGATAAAAAGGCAGTTTTGTTTGGGTTTTAATTACTATTAGGCTCAGACTATGCTATGTGTTGCGGATTTTGAATACCGGTCAATAATGATAAAAATCTTGCAAGGTATTTTTATCGATTTCTGAACAAAAGAACAGGACTCATCTTACAACGTCATTTTAGGAAGTATATGATATAAACTGTCTTCTCTTGGGATTTTTTGATATTTAAATTAGTGGTAAAATTGTGTGCTGAAGTTACTTTTGAGGCCAACAAAATATGCTAATCTAATATGCCAGAAACCTGTGGAAGGAGAAAGCAATGACCAGCTTTGGTTTAAGACACATTTTGGTCTAAAAGTAAAGAATATCGGAGTAAACTTAATGTGAAGAAAAAGATCTGATTACCTATCAGTTTTGTGGGAGTGTTTTAATCACCTTGACAACTGAGCATCATCATGAAATCCCAGGTGTGGGCATCTGGTTATGTAGAATTATAAATAACTTATGTGTGCAGAATTATAATTAATTTGTATGTGCAAAGTGGTTACCCAGAACTACTACCAATTGCAGTGATACAGATGTCATATAGGGGATATAATGGAAGTGTAATTTCATAAGTGAGTGCATCTCTGAGGGATTTTAGTATAGACCTTGATGGTTGCAGAGATGATGGCACAAGTACTTTATCAAGGATATAAGTGTCAAGAGTTCCATTCAATACAGTTCAGGTTAAAAGAAACTGTCCCTGATGTTTGTTGTTTGTTTGTTTGTTTGTTTGTTTAAAGTTTTTTTTTATTAGGCTCCCTGGGCTTTTTATTAAAAGACATTAAAAAGACAAAGCAGCACCGTTCCAGAAAATGATGTAATGGATAAAAAAGTGGTTTCCTTAGTCTATAAGGATTTCAGGAAATATTCAGAATATCTCTTGGTTAGCTGTTCAGGCAGATATGAAGCCCTCCAGATAACCTCAGATAGAAAAAGAATCGGTATTAAGGTATCATGCACGTAAAGTGGTAGTATCCTTGAATACCCCAAAAGTATATCCCTGAATCAGGTACCCCAAAAGAAAAAACGCATACATAGAACAACATAAATTCCAGAACTGAGCCTTGTGGGAGTCTCCAAACATTTGAATCTCATTGGAAGAAAACCCACACAAAATAATAAAGTGGGAGTCATTTTCTGATCTTCTCCAGAATCCTGAAGTCTGCTTCATTTTACCATCAGGGATAGAGAAGAAAAGCTTTTAAGTCAGCCAGCATCAGATTGATTCATAAAGCAAACAGGAAAAGTATTATGAGGCAAGGCTTCATGCTATGATAGACATCTAGGAATACTCATCTCTGGCAGTCTATTCATCTTTGGCTAAGGGGGTGGAAACTCTGGTTTGTCTCCCTGGGTAATGTGTGGAATCCTGTTTATACTCCAGCTCAGTTTATGTGGCCTTGGGGAGCAAAGTCTGGTCTTAGAATTAGCTGTAATTTTTGCTGATCTGATAGCGGTACGACTGGCCAACTATTTTTCCATGACTTTTGTAGGAGAACTATATGACAAATCTAGGACATACTCTTATTTTTTTAAAACATTTGTGTAATGAAGGTACTTGTTTAATCTGAGACCAACAGCTGGTGGTGATTGCGAGATTCCCTGTATAGGTGATTTGCAAAGATTTCTTTCTTTTATAATGTGGAGAATTGTTAAAAAAAAAAAAAAGGGAAAAAGGTCCATTCAGGTATACTTTTTCATAAATGCCCAGTGCAAAATTAGAAATTCACTGTTGTTATATGTTAGAGGTGATTTAAATATACATGCATATATCTGCAATATATTTAATGCCATAAAGAAGCATGCAGACCCACTTAACTTTAGCTATGCAGTGGAATACATGCACCTAATTAACTCTTCAGGCACTGCTGTGGTTTATCGAGATATCAATAGGCTATTTCAGGTCAGAACCTAATTTAACGCTGTAACCGTTGCATTTGAGTGCATCCCTTCTATGGAAACAGCAGAGTGGGCAAAATAGAATAGGCAAGACAGAGCATATCCAGCTCTTTCTTTATATTGCCGTTGACTAAGGTGTCATAGGTATCATTGTTAGCAATAGCACAAATAGGGAATGAAATACTGCCCATGCCCCTAGACGTTTGCAGGCTAAGTGCATGAACAGAGGAGTCTGAAGAAAGAGATCAAACTGGTGTGATCTAAATGGTCTTAATTTACCAGACATTTAACTGTAGCTTGCTACTTAACTGTAATTCTACAGATTGTAAGTATTGATCTATTTCTGTATATATAACATTTTCTGTTACCTATAGACAGCTTCTTATATTTCAACCAAAAATGCATGCCAAACCTGACAATTTCAGGATGGGTGTCTTGATATCATGTCCTGTCATATACTACATTTCAAGTTTAAGTAACCTATGTTCAGTTAAATGGAGCCCATACGAATAACTTGTCTCTTCCAGTTATTTGAATGTATTAAGCCACACAATTTTTGGAGTGTGTTTTATAAAGATGCTTATTATCAGTAGATTTTAATTTAATGACATGCCCCCAGTCATTCCTACTATAGTCTTTAAAGAGGGATTGTTTCTCAAAGTCATTGATAAGCAATATGCTTGTTGCTAAACAGAACAAGAAATTGGTTGATAGGTCGTGATACAAAAAAATTATGACTTTTAAGCTTGTGGGTTGTTAGGGAGGCAAAACCCAGAACGGTACTAGTATAAGCTGAGGTGGGGGGGGCAGGATACTATATTTGCACAATCCATAGCTGTTTATGTTTTTGATTGTTAGTCTATCAGTTGATTGTCAAGTTATACATTGTTTGCCTTACTCAAGAAAAGAGGATTTGAGAGATGGGAATAAAGATAATTAGCACCCACAGTGTTTTCTTGGATTCCCCCCACGCCCAAATTTATGAGGATGAGCTGGGAGAGGCGTAATTTGGAAGATAAAATAGCTCGGGTTCTGGAGTCAGCTAATGTCTTTTTGGCTGAGAAGCTTGGCTCATTCACCAAAAAGTTAGTTTGAGTGTGTACCCCACTGGGGCAGAAAGAACAGGAAGAGAAAGACATCTACCATGGCTGTCCTGTCCTTCAGCAGGGAAGGGCTCTAAAAGACACAACTGTATCTGTCCTAATTCAGTTTAGTTTTCTAATAAATTGCTCAGATGGTTTGTGGGAGGGTTACAAGCATCATCAGATTCTGAAATGATTATGTTTCATTACATCTTTACATTGGTCTGTGTAGATACGTGAGGTTTTTTTATTGAAATATTTCATGCCACGGTAGAACTTCCGTGTTTTACAAGACCGAGTCCTGCCATCTTTACCCTCGTTTTTTTTTATAAAGACTAGTAGACATTAATTCTGTTAACTGTACGCCTTAACTAATGCAATCCATTTTTCTTTTACTTGTGGATTAAGATGCATAAAAAATAGTATGAAAATGTGAAAACTGAAATGTAATTGCTACTGTAGAGGGTGCTGCGTCAACCCACTATATAATTATTATCTTTAAAATGTCAAATTTAAATATAATGTCTCTAAATTGCTTATTTCAGATACAAAATGAAAAACTAAGAAGAAACTACAGTAGAAGATTTTAAATGACTTAACAGTGTTTGAATTAGTAACACAACTGAATTAATTAAGTTTTGATGTTTAGGCAGAAGCAGCAGCATTGTATTTGGACTAAGAAATTACTTGCTGGCTTTGTCACTGTTGACATTAATTATTGATAGGGGTTTCAGAAATAGCGCATGTGCTGTCAGAGTTGACTGTAATATAAGATAGGTGCTGCAGTGATGCTAGAGGGATTACAGAGAGGGAAGCACCTGTAGCGTTTGGAGTTACATGCTTCTAATCATCAGATGTTTATTTTGTTGTAATAAATTCATATGAGTGATTGAAATAATGGAAAGATGAGTCGTCAGGCTTATTTCTATCGTGTCCCTCCACAGGAATTACATAGAAGAACTCAACTTCAGCCCGAGCCAGCAAAGACAAAGGCTCTTCAAACAGTTATTGAAATGAAGGTATGGTCTTTGCATGTTTTACCATATGTTATTTTTGTAGCATGACCTCATGTACTGGATCTGGCTGGGGTGGAGTTAATTTTCCTCATAGCAGCCTGTGTGGTGCTATGTTTTGAATTTGGGACCAAACCAGTGTTGATAATACACTGATGTTTTAGCTGTTGCTGAACAGTGCTTACACAGCGTCAAAGCTTGCTCAGTTTTTTTCACTCTGCTCCCGGCCCCAGCAAGTAGTTTCGGGGTGGACAAGAAGCTGGGAGGGAATGCAGCTGAGACAGCTGACCTGTATTGACCAAAGGGATATTCCGTAACGTGGAATGTCATGCTCAGCAATAAAACGAGGGGAGGACATTCAGAATTATGGCATTTGTCTTCCCAGGTAACTGTATGCATGATGAAGCCCTGCTTTCCTGGAAATAGCTAAGCATCTACCTGCTGATGGGAAGTAATGGATGAATTCCATAATTTGCTTTGCTTGCCTGCACAGCTTTGCTTTACCTATTAAATTAGCTTTATCTCCACCCATGAGTTTTCTCACTTCTGCCCTTCCGATTCTCTCCCCCATCCCACTGAAGGGAAGTGAATTGAGCAGTTGTGTGGCACTTATCTGCCTACCCCAGGGTTAGCCCACAGCAATTTATAACTTTTACTATTAAATCATTAAATGCTTTGTTTGCTTCCTTTTACTTCTCAACTTATTTTGCTGTTAAGCTAGGAATAAATAGTATTTCTTTCTCCCAGACTATTTGCTTAATAAGACTTGATTAAAAAAATCAAGTGCAGCATTGCTGAATAATGAGAACTGAATATTGCTTTTAAAAAGAATTGGGGGCAAAAAAATGTTTCGGGTGAGCCAAAGTATATGGAATAAATGGACAAGCAGAAGCAAACACAGACTGTCCAAGGCCGATGTAAAGTGTTCTTCTTCTTGATCTTTAGAAACAGTACTTCTGTTGGTGGTTATTTGGTCATCATTTTACATCTAACCTAAGGAAAATCTTCATTGCATCAGTAGAGTGATATGACAAAATATGATGCAACTCCTGTCTTAGTCCTGAATATAGTTTCCTCTTTTTGATATAAATATTACTAAAGTGTTGTGGCTTTTTTACCCCACAATAACAAAACATAAAAATAATAATTTAAAAAGTGAAAACCGATATTTTCATATAATTCTATGACTCTGGAATATACATCTTTAAGAAAAATACCATGAGACTTGAGATAATTTGTGAGTTGGCAGTGCTGCCTGAAGTACTTTAATGATGGTCTTTCATTTCAGTCTTAAAAGGAAGTGCAAATTAAAGGCCTCATTTTGCCAGTGACTTCTGTTATGAGCAAATGAGTTCAGCATGTCTGAACGTTGTGGTAAAAGCATAGTTACAACAACAGCAGGACTTAATAACTACAGTATCTGCCTTTTAATAGGTAACAATTAGCTTGGATTATATGAGTAAAAAGAAGGTTCATCGATTTCAATATTCCATCTTCTGATATGTATTTGCATTGGACCTTCCCTGTTTGTTCTAGTTCAGAAGTCTATGGAATCTAAGACGTGTGCTTTGACAGTAACTTGTTACCCTAAGTGTATGAGAAAGCCAGTATACTGGCTGAGAAACAGTATACAGCTGAGAAACTTAATTCTTTCTATTAATATTAAGAACTATAAATCTAAAAGTTTTGGGATACAGAGATAGCATGTTAGAATAATTTATGGTCTTCCATATAGGTTATTAATAATGTAAATGTTGTGTTGCAAAATAATTTGCAATTCCTCTTCCTGTACCAAAACTCTTTGAAAAGAATGAGGGCTGGGGGGGGGTGGAACGGGACATGACACACGAATGACACATGCAACGACTGTAGTTGCAGCCACTGTGACAGTGTCTGTCCCTGAAGACAGTGAAGTCTTCTCTGTTTGTCTCCCAGGAGAGTTGGGAGTGGTGCCATCTTCCATTTTTAAAAAATATGATCTTTGTAATGAGGGCTTTCGTTTGTCACAGGTGAGGCTGTAATTGTGTTGCTGCAGCATTCAGATGTGGAGCTGCCTTTTGGCTCTGAGGCACACAGTTCTGTCTTTCCCTATGAACACGAGACACGAGCTCCCTTGGGGTTGTCCCGTCTAAAATAGGCCTAATATTGAAAAGAAAAAATGGGCAAATGTAAGATGTTGAAATCCATATGATTAAACAGCAGTTTTCCTTACAAGTTCCAGCTTTGGAATGTTTTCAAGTAAATTTAAATTGTCTTAATGCAGACAGCATTTGTTTTGAAAAAAATGTGGAACATTTGTTTTGAATGATCAAGCATTGAAGCAATAATTTCCCTACAGTGTTGAGGGTAGAAGAAGGGAGAAGATTACCCTCTAATATGGCAATCTGAGGCCATACACTCCCCCATGCTGAGGCTGCAAGCAGTATACATTTCTCTTTACTGCACCCAACCCTTCCCACCCCCTTGCCATATTAGCTTTTCTCCGAGTCCCCCCCTGGCTCACCCAGGCTCTGCCAGGAGGCAGCTTTCCCTCCTTCATAGTTCTCTGTTCTTTCCTATGTTTTTCTTCTGTCCCTTACCACTGCTTGAATGCTTTCTGTCCCTTTTCCCAGTCATCCAATGAAGGATACCCGTTTCCCTTACCTATCATCTCATGTGTGATTTTTTTTTTTTTNCCTTCCCTATATTTTATTTTTTTTTTTTTTTTTTTTTTTTTTTGGTCCTAAACAGCTTTTCTTCTGCCTTACCTTTCCTGTCCTGTCATGCTCTTCAGTTCTATCTGAAAACTTTGCAAGTAGTTGCTTTTTCTTACAGCAATTGTATTTTCTGCGTAACTGTTATCTCTTTGACCACTCTCTATCTTCTGTATACTTATTAAAAAAAAAAAAAAGAGAAGAGGCAAACAAAAAAGATAAAAAATTCACATCCTATGTCTTGACTCCCGCTTCTATTACTTTATTTATTCCTTTTCAGATATCTGTTGTCTTTTCAGCTGCATTGCACAGGCCTTTCTTTCCTAACTTTCTGGTTTTGTTTCTTAGACATGTTTGCTTCCAGCTGTCCCATGTCTTTTGCTTATTCTTTCCCCTTACATTCTTTAATCTCTGTTCCCTTGTCTGCAACAGACCTTCTTCTTCAGAAGCCCTTCTTTCTTCTGGACAGCAGAGTCACAGGACAGGAGGAGGGCAGGATGCTTCCTTTTCCCACACGCTCCTGTTATTTCCTCAAGCTCCTGTTTTTTTGAAACTTGCTTAATCTGTAGACCTTGCTTTCAAGAGATTTTTTTGTTAGTTTGTTTTATATTGTTCCCCCAGCCCCCCACCATAATTTTCTCTGAGATCCATTCTCTAAAAAGTGGGGCATACTAGATATGCTGTCTGCACCCTGGATTTAGGGAAAGGGGTATCAGTTTTGAAGCACACATCTGCCCAAAGCAGCGTTACATCATGGAGCTTGTGGTGTTCAGAGAAGAGCCACTGGAACGTTTAAAAATATTACCAAACAATGAGTGACTTCAGGAGCTTAATTTTTTATAGTTTAACAAATAGGAAATGACAGAGCAAAGACGTTACAGCCTGTAGATACCTACCTGAGATATCTACATTAAAAAAAAAAAAAAGTCCTTTCCAGTAATGAGAATAAATATATTGCAAAGTATAATGCTTGGAAGTTAGCAGTAGCAAATGCACACTAAAATATTGTGTGTGTATTTAACAGCAGTCATTTAATTTTGTGACTTGTGTTATACAGGAAGCCAGTCTAGTCTTGTTGCAGTGGTTGCATATGACTTTGTGACTATATATAATCAAACAGCAGTTTTTTTTCTCATGCCTAAATCTTTGTCTGTTCAAGCATAAAATAAAGCTGGTACATTGAAATCCTTTCCCTTAATTGCCATTGTACTCATGCATACTTTTTGCGTATCGTGTGCTGACAAATGCTAGATCACTGATATTTTTGAATATCAGTGATATCCAAAGTTTACTTACACTGATTAATATAATAAAAAAGAGTAAAAGGAAACACACTTTTCATTATTTCATTCTTTCAATATGTAATACTCCAGAGCACATGAATAAGGTCAAAACTTGCTCATCTCTTGTGATGCCCTACTTAGAGTACTGCATTCTGTTCTGAGGTCCCCAATACAAGACGGACATAGACTTGTTGGAGCAGGTCCAGAGGGCCATGAAAATCATCAGAGGGCTGGAGCACCTTTCCTATGAAGACAGGCTGAGAGAGTTGGGCTTATTCAGCCTGGAGAAGAAAAGACTCTGGGGAGACCTTATTGTGACCTTTCTGTATATAAAGGGAGCTTATAAGAAAGATGGAGAAAGATTTTTTACCAGGACCTGTAGTGATAAAGGGGCAATGATTTTATACTGAAAGAAGGGTAGCTTTAGATTGGACATACGGAAGAAGTTTTTTACAATGAGGGTGATGAGTCACTGGAACAAGTTGCCCCTTGGATGGGGCTTTGAGCAACCTGGTCTAGTGAAAGATGTCCTTGCCCATGGCAAGAGGTTGGACTAGATGGTGTTTAAAGGTTGCTTCTAACCGAAGCCATCCTGTGATTATATGATCTTGTTCAGAAAGTTCTGGGCTTAAAACAGTGATATTACTTGAGAGAGAAAATCAGAAATTAGTTGCCTACAGATATGGCATAAAGCTCATCCTGAGTGTAGGGTATTGGCCATCCTGAAATACATATAGTCTAGCAGCAAGAACTAAAAAGTCTTTAAAAATGGTAATCTGTAAAGTAAATGAAAATATTTGTGCTTTACCTTACTTGCAGAACGAGCCATCTTTATTTATTGATCCAGCTTTGGTATTTCAGGTATGGGTTTGGTTCTAAAAAAAGTGTGTACGTGTGTTTGCGGTGCAACATACTCTTATTGTTAAGATTGCATGAACTTTCACTTTCCCTCATCTTCAAAAATAAACCTGAATATTCTCTGTATTAAATTCACAAACTTAAAGTATATTGTAAGTGTGGTCATGTGTGGTCTGTTGATAGCAGATGGGCATATGTGCATTTAAATGCAATTTTTATTAAATGTGAAGTTTGAAATATTTTCTTCTGATTGCTTTTTGAATGCCCTACAAGCAAGTTTTTTCACAGACAGTTTAAATTTATAAGGTATTTGTAATGATGAAGAGTATCGTTTCATTACTTTTCGTTTTACAGTAAGACAGACTGGAATGCTGCATTATTTACAAATGTTTGGCCCCCTCCCCAAGTGTTCAGGAAATGCATTATAGCACCCTTGTTTTAAGGACAGAATATATAAGATTCATGAAACATCATTGTGGAAACTTGTTTGTAGAGTTAGTCCCCTTTCCATTGTGGAATATTAATTTCTCCAGCATCAGGACACATACTAATTGTTCCATTTTCCAAAAGAGTTGGATTTCTGCTAGGTCAACTATAGAAATAGCCCTAACCTCTCTCATAGAATATCTGCAACACTGTTCTAATAAAGGAGGTGAGGAAGAAGTATTGGTTACTGCTGCAAGGAGGGGATAGATTAGGGCGAGTACCCTGATCTGTATCACAAATCCTGCTATATAATCTTTCTGTCTTTTAACAGATTTAGAGGGCCTGACTGGAAAAATCTTGCGCTGTTGTAGAACTCGGAAGATGTTTATTAGTACTGGTTAACACTAAGCTGATTCCTTAATATTACTGCAAAGGAATCTTCTTTGTGATTCAACACAGACCCACGTAGTTTTTTAGAATGCTGCTAATGTGGATAAGTCTCAGAGGTTTGAAGGAAATACTGCATCTGTTCCTGGTTCAGTTTCTGAAAGATTGCCAGACCCTGTGCCACAACAAGAGCTGGTTGAAAGTTTTCCAATTGAAGTTTTCTGTGGGAAAATGCTGATTCAGCTGAATTGGAAGATTTTATGGGAACGTGCCTATTCTGTCAAAACTTCTAGTGAAAGCAAAGCTATCTAACATCCTGTAAGTCAACCCAGCTCCACTGTGTCAATACCCATTGGGAGCTCCAGGCTCTCTGTATTATCTTTGACTTACAAGGTTCCTCACCTTCTAGCAGTTGTCCAGACAGGAAAACTTTCAGGTTTCCTGGGCAAGCCAGCAGCCTGTCTGGTGTATTTGCAGAATTGTCAGTCCTGCGTTGTTCATACGTAAGGGAACAGTACCTTTGACTCCTTGAACAGTCTGTGAATGAAGGTCATGTCTGGCTTTTCTTCTGTCTTGTCATCACTGACATTTTTGATAAATTATTCTGAAACAGATTTTAGTCTTCAAAATTTGTGAAATTTCTGTCTTCTGTTCATATAAAAAGTTAGTGCAAAGCTAACAGTGACAATTTTTCTAGAGATAGGAAAACTAGTTTTTATACAGCTGTAATCACAGTATGCAGAGTTTGATTAAAAATGAACTTTTCCTTAGAGAGGTCAAACTTCTTGTGATAAAGTAGAAGTCCAGAAAATGCTTCCAAAAGTTATGTTAGATATTTCTCATAAAGCTTAAATGTTATTCTGTGATGTATAAACCTTCTAAAGAGTGTAACAGGCTGTGCTATAAATTATTTCTGCCATATGATATTTGCAAACATGTAAAATACAACTGCAGTACAAAAAGCCAGACTCTTAAAGACTTAGCTGGAGAGATTTGATGAGGACTACTCCCAGATGAAATGTCAGAACAGCTTGTGTAAGTATTAATATAATTCAGTGCAAAATCATTCTAAAGTGCGCTGAAACTTGGGTTTTGCTTTTATCTTCAATAATAGGAGTAGAAAATTTCTAAAATGAGGTCTGATGGAGCAAGCTGATTTGATTGTAGTGTCTGAGAGCTGCAGTAATTTATTGTTCTGCATAAGCCTTGATAGCTTTTAAAATTTTTTCTCTCTTTCAGTATTTTTCTTTTTGTGCATTCTCCAAAATATAAGATTTAATGAGAATTCTTCCTCTTTCTTTTTTTCATTCTATCTCAATGTTTTATTTTACTTTCTTCTTTTAAAAAAAAAAAAAGGTTTATGGAAAAATGTTTTGTGAACAGAACAGTTAACATCTTAAAAGTGATTATTTTCTGTCATGTGCAGGGCTGGTCATTTAATAGAAAGATTACTTGGGTTTTTTTATGGTAATTTGTATAGCCTTTGCTCTAAAAGTTGCATTTTATGTGTATCTCGAAAAGTTGTTATTCAAAAAATCAACTCCATAAGATACAGGCGTAGAATGTAAAAGGTGGTTGGAAGTTTTCCAGAATAGGGAGTGGTGGTGGGGTGTGTGTGGGGACTTTGTTTGTTTGTTTGTTTATTTTAAAGCTGCATCCCTAGTCATCTCCTTTGTGTTTTTTAATCGATTTTTGGTGGAATACTCTTTCTCTTTGAACATACGCTTCAAGAATAGAAAATATGGACTGCTGATTATTATCAGCATTTTCAATATCATTTTCCAGAAAAGAAACAGATAGTGGGGTAAATGATAAGAAACGGCAAGTTTCACATTCCAAGGGGTTTTTTTGTTATCGTTGATGGGGGTTTTGTTGGTTTTTGTTGTTGTTGGTTTTTTATTTTCTGGCACTTTTTTTCTCTTTTGGCTGGAGCTCCTTTTCTGAAATTTGTTAATTTGGAAACTTGTAAGATGCACAACAGGGTTTGCTATTTCCAAGTGCGTGCTTTGCCTATATGCATGAAAGTATGTCTGCTGACAGAAGATAGCGCTCCTCAACTTCTATTTTGAATTCCTTTGTCTTGAGATTTCTTATTGAAAGTTTTACATCCGTTTACATCACTGAGCTCTTGTCTGGATTAAAGCACACTGGAAAAACTCTTCAGACAGGAACCACAGTTGTTTGCATAGTTGTACAACCCAGAAACATATCTGCCAGTGAAAACTGGTATATCGCAGTGTGATGTGAGTGAATCTGCATTCAGCAGCAGGCTAGATGTACTTTTCCCATTTTCACAATGTTAGCAGTAGGCAAAATTCTACAAGTCTATTTTTACTTTTTCTCCGTCCCCTTCCCCCATCATCGTATAACTGATGTCTTGTTTTTTAAGCGAAAATTTGTATTCTGGACTTTTTGAGTATATGTAAGGGAGCTGACTGTGTATTTATCAGTATTCTGATTCAGACAAACGTTTCCCGGTCACTTTGTATGACTGCAAGCAAGTGCTAATCCTGCTGTTCATTTTAAAGCCATTCTCTTTGTATGGTTGAACTGGCATATACGTACCTATATCAGTATAGTGGTGTTATTAATTCACTGTGGTTTTGATTGTGTGATTGAACAAAACTGTTCAATGAGGGCATGATCTTTCACAGAATAAATGTGCTTTTATTCTGATGCTAATTTTCAACTAACTGTTTTGAATGAGATTATTTCCATGTTCTACTGCTTGCTGCGATCACAGTATCATGATTTTCGGATGTTTTCAGTGGAACAGGGTTTGGCTGAAAATTTGTTTACACATAAATAGAAAGAATTATATCTTATGAAGACTTCTAAGTTTAATTTTTATACGTTACTGTGGTTATGAACAATCTCTTCTTTTTGATGGGTGGTTGCTCCTTCATGTCCTTGAACTGATTGACCACCTGAATCACAATGTTTCACATTTCTTAATAAATGTCTGCAAACAGGGCCTAAGGCAGACTTCCTAATGATTCATTTTGCAATATTTAAACAGAAAATTATGTGAGAGGTTTGTGTAATCACTTTTTTCAATCTTTGTGACTCTCACTGAAGAGATAGGGTCAATTTCCAAATGACTGGCAACAACAAAAGTATCACTGGATGTTTTCAGTGCCGTGCTGGCACACATGGCAGCCGTTGGCTGTGATGTAGCAATTTTTTAGTGGTTGTGGTTTTGTTTATTTTGGGACTCATAATTAAAAGTTCTAGATACCCTCTCAGTGATCAGGGGAATTAGCGGAAGAAAAGTATATGAGGAGACAAACTTTCTTCCTCTTGACAGCAGGCAGAACTCTGTGGAAACAGGGAAACTCAGCCTCAGGTTGAGTCACATAATGAAGTGGCCTGTTGTGCTGCAGTGATGATGGACTGGCCTCCATAGGCTAAATTTGGGTTTAAGAGCTTGGAAGAATAGCCAGGCCTAGATGGTTAGCAAAGCAAACAAGGTATGTTATCATGTATACCTGGGAAATAGGGCATCTTCCATTCTTCCTTCATCCCTAGCTGCATAGGAGTAAAGACGGAATTCTGACCAGAATGTATTCCCTACAGACTGCACAACAGAACATAGCATTGCACGCTTTTTTCTGGTGGTGAAAGAGGTCTAAATTCTGCATTTCATTAAGCCCAAATCGATAGAATTAGTCTCGGTTTATGGCAGTATGTGCAATGTGTATTTGCACCTTATTATTTGATATTCGTGCAAGTACAGATATACTTCTGTTATGCTTTAGTATTCGTTTTGTATCATTTTCAGTACGCCTCTTTTTTTTTTTTTATGACTTAGGATACAAAAATAGCTTCACTTGAGCGCAATATAAGAGATCTTGAAGATGAAATACAGATGTTAAAGACAAATGGAGTTCTGAATACAGAGGACCGAGAAGAAGAAATCAAACAAATAGAAGTTTACAAGAGTCACTCAAAGTTCATGAAAAATAAGGTAAGGTCTATTAATAAAATAGCTTAATGCTGCTTAAATAATGGAAACAAAAGTTTTAACTTGACCCTTTTCAACGCAAGCAGCTCTCTGCTTGTCTTCTTTTGGTAAGTGTCAACTGCGTAATACTCGGTAGCTATGGAGGAGTGAAGTATTTTGGATAAATAAAAATGTGTTTATGTTTTGACATGGTAAGAGGGAAGGAAAAGGCTATTTCACCACTTCTGCAGAGGCTGTCCTGAGTCTATACTATGTCCCCTTTTCCCTTCCTTGTGTATGGTGTTTTCATGTTGGCTTTTTGAATTAGTTAATAATTTTGCCTTGACCCATTTTGGCAAGTCAACTTTGACAACTTAGTGCATTTTTTGCTGGTTTTGACTGTAGTTTTACAGTAAGCACTGCTGTTCCATAGATGGTGCCAAATTGTTATCTTCTAGTATTTTAAAGACTTGCAATTTGATGGGTTTGTTCCTGCAGAGTACCTTTCAATTCAAATTATTGTACATAGATAATTCTGAGTTGACCACAAGCAGATAGTAAATGTGTGGTGATGTAACACATTTCCTGGTATCAAGTTCACAGAACAGTGTTGCTCGTTCATTATTTTAAAATACATCAGGAGTAAAGCTTGATGTCCAAATTGTTGTCCCAGCTGGTCTTTTTACCTCCTTGCATTTTGCTGTGCTTAGTCTAGGTAAAGATGAGCACTCCAAATAGTCTTTCTTGTGAATTCTAATATTTCTTTTCTGATATTTTTATAATTGCCTTAAAAACTGTTGTAAATATATGAAATGTTACAATTTCTGCTGGTTTATTCCCAGCTCTCTACCTTGAATGTGTTTTGTTTATGAAGTGATAAAATACTGAATTAAAGTAGTCAATAACAAGAAAAAAAAAAGTTTAAAATTATGGAGTCTGAAGCTGATGCTCCCATTCTCATATAAATAAATTTAGGTTTTGGAAATAACATTTTTTGTATATTATTTATAAGCTAAATTAAGATGAGGCGAAACAAGTCACAGCAGCCTGAAGTGAAAACACTGAAGAGGAAAGCCAGCCATCTCATCTCTTGCAGTGCTGTTAAAAATTTGACCATAATGCTAGAATAAAATCCAGGCAAACAACTTCAGTAGTCACGATTATTATGAAATCTTACTTTACTTTACAAGTCGTTCCATCCTAGTTATTTGTTTGGTGTTCTTATTCTGTTTAATATTTAGGGTTTTTGTGTATGTGGAAATTGTGTAGGTGAAATTCTAGGGAACTGCGATGGATTGATTTGCTTTTTCTGAAATATGTACTTTCAGCTCTGAAAAAACTGCTTGAGGAGGAGCTGGTACTGTTACCTTTCTAGAGGCCATGTAAGCAAAAAAAAAAGTAGGAGTTAATTGGCTTAAAGTGTAGTTCTCTGCCTACCATTGACTGCGGATGCTGAAAATAGTTAGCGGCGTCGCTGTTTAAGTACAACGTTTGTAATATCAGGTAGTTAAATACCATTACCACACTTTCAGATTTGGGCAAGCTAAGATTCAGAGAATGTATGGAGCTTGTCTCTGGTTAGAGAATGAAAAGGTGTCAGCACCTTCTGGAGAATCCCAGTTCTCTGATTTTCAGTTTTCTTGTGTAAATTAGATCTTTGTTATCGTCTTGATAAGATGCTTTTACTTTGTCTGAATTCCACAGTGAGTACAGGAGTAAGAAAATTCACCAGTGTAGTATAAGATAGTGAAGATTTTCCATCTCAGAAGAGTTGTTACTGTTTCCCAGTTTGGAAACTGTAGTATCTTGTAAACTACATCACAGGAAATGCTGGTGTCTTGGAACATTGGGGCATATTTTTATCTTCTCCTGGGGGTTTGTGCTACAAAAGAAATGGAAGTGTTAGTGCCTATGTGGAATTAATCCGGATTTATTAAAAAAAAAAAATAATCAAAGTATATATTTATTCTGTTGAAAAAAAAGTAGCTCTTAAGCTACTGAAAAAGAGCTAAAGTTCCCAAGTAGCATTATCATCAGGAAAATTATTTTGGCTATTTAAACATCACTAATTTCAAAGCAATTCCATTTTAGTAATTTACAGCAAAACTCGTAGTGCATCTCAGCAAATCTGTTGATATAAACATGATGTGCAAAGCCTAGTATTTTGTTAACAATTTTCTGATGTTTTCGAGAGGAAAAGCTTCAGTACATTTCTGTGGCACAGAAAGCAGACAAATGAGAAGACTGTTAAACATGCCTTGTTTTGTCACAATCTTCTGATCTTTGATAAATGCCACATTCTGATGAAACTTTGTCTGTTTTCTTTCACCAGTCCTTTTCTTCCAGTTAAAATTGAGATTTGCAGAAGAAGGTATTACTTTTATTATTCATCTGAAAACCTTTCGAAAAGTATTTGTGTAGCTGTCAGCAAACAGATCTTATTATACCTGATCTGTTGAACCTGAGATTATTGATAAATTCTGATAAACAGAAGTCTTGATTGATGGCAAAGAACAGAACAAAACTCTTCTCACAGTTAACAATCTTAGATGCTATAAAGCTCTCAATACTTCACATTTATTCTTGAATTATAACTTGTTTTAAGTCTGCTCTTGATTTAAATAAATGGGAAGGTGTTAAATGGAGACCAATAATGAATATTATTTGTTGTATGTGAGTGGTAGAGAATGTTGGGAAGCGTTCCTTTTTTTAAACAGTTCTTAGTAATAGTCACTCCTTCCAAATACGCAGGCTTTAATTTTGACTTGCAATTAAATAGAAGTTGACGAAATGAGAAAGAAAACTTGCTTAGATCCCCCCCCGCCACTACTGAATGTAGTGACAGTTCAGTACAACTTCATCAAATTACTGTTAAGATGAGTTTTAAGAATTGATTATGCTGTAACAAAGCACTCTGTAATTAATGTCTGTGTATAAGAACTTTTCACACTGTATGAAGGAAGCATGCAAGTTCCAGGTGATCCTGTAGAAGAAATATACAGGAAAAGAACCACAGCACTTTTTTGTGGATAGGCCTGGAAATGTGATAAACACTTCAAAAATAGACCTTGACCAATATAACCTGTAGAGTTTACACATGGACTTGTAGAGTCTACTGTATACACCCACTTCATTTCGCTGCATCGCTACTGTTTTACTTAAATCCTTCACTTTAAAAAGCAGTTGTCGTTTGTCACGTAAGACCAGATCCTTACGATGCGCAAATCAGCATAGTTTTATTTAATGGAATTATTTACTTAAAGATTTAGCCCATTATTTTTAATATGCAATATTCAGGGGAAAAGCTCTGATTGGTTTTTTTTTTTGGTTTTGTTTCCCAGTTACTCTATGTAATGTCACATAAGATTTTCCTGTGCCAAAATAATAATCTAGGAAAAAGGATAATGGTTTTCTGGAAATGCTGGTGTCTAAGGAACTGAAGTTAACGGAGGTGACAGAGAATCGTAAGCTGAGAAGGAAGACAAAGGAGCTAGGGCTTTGGGAAAGGAGGTGAGGCAAGATCATATTGGGCAATGTTGAAAAAGTGGTGACAGGCAAATTACACATATGAAATATGTGAGATAGCGGGAAGGTCAGGATCAGAGGACAAACTTGGAGTTCCTTAGATGCTACAGCACTTATACCCAGGCTTGGAGATTGTCTTCATTGTAGTCTTTATAAAGTACAAAAACTTTTCTGCCTTTGTCTTTTTTTCGTACTGAGATCAGGAGATCTCTTGAATCATGACTGTTGGTCTTCCACACCACTTAAGATACAGCAAAGTGAAAGTGTTTGCACATCTGCTGGAGACAGAATTTTGTTTCATTCCCTGTTTTAATTTTTTTATACACTAATAGATAATGCAGAACTGTAAAAAAGCAAATACACCCAGGTCTAAAAATGTCTTTTAAACAGTTACATGGTTTCTTTTTACGCCTTTGGTATTTTTGTTACTTAATTTTTTTAAAATTGAAGTTTCAGTACATTTTCACCATTATACTTTATTTTAATAAAACACCAGCTGAAAGCATAATTATTCAAGCCTTTTTTGTTGTTGTTGTGTTTTGGTTTTTTGTTTCGTTGGTTTTCTTTAAGATTTTTTTTTTTGAGTGCTCAAAACACATTTCAAACTCCTGGCAATTGGTAGATCTTGTAGCCAGAACTTTATACTAAACAGATTCTGTTTCTAAAACACAAAGAGCATACCTGCAATGAAAATGAAGCACTTTGTTGTTGTTGTTGATTATTTCTCAGGTTGTGTCATGGAAAAAAGCGGGAAGAGTTTCTAGGAGAGATTAAGCATCTGTGATGTTCACATGGGTCTCATATAAAGCATGTGATGTAATTCATATTGGCTGCAGATCTACGTTTTGTCTTTATATCTTGTAGGCAGATTTTCCCATTGTTCACTTTGTATACATTTTTGTCTCAGTTGCTATACTTGCTTACATATTCTGGCAGGGGATGGAGGAAGGTCATTTGCTTTCAAGAGCAAGTTTTTGCTAGCAGTTTCTTAACTGCACGCTTTACATTCTCTTGACATCTTTTTTTTGTATGCTTCTTTTCTTATTTTGATATTTTCAGACTGTGAAGGTGATTGCTTTTAGTGCCAGTGTAGATTCTTGATTTTATACAGTAGCTCAGAGCTGGCTAGCCACGTACCTTTACCAGCTAGACAAACATATTGAGATTTATAAAGAGAAATAAGGAATAAATATATTAAGACATGCACGTGGACTATAGTTAGAAGAAATATTTTTTGATATAATTTTTGAGGATACACTTACAATGTAAAACAAAATAGAAATATTTTGATCAGCAGTAAGTGTTTCCAGTGACTGTGCCACACTGTAATGAATCTGTGAAATATTTTATTATGTTGATCTTTAGGATGTGGTTGAATAGGATCAGCTTGTGAATACACATTCTTTTTTTCCTGTGGATTTTTGAATCACCTTCCAACTATCCCTTCTAGATTTCTTGTGTCCCAAATTTGTGTTGGGATGCAACTGATGGGAGAGAATGGAAGGAGCTCTTCTAGCACTTCTCTGCTTGTTGCAGAATTGAAACTTGAATTTTAAAGAAAAATTTGTAGGCCTTATGGTCATCAAGAAAACTTTCCAAATATAAAGGAAGTGTGGTTTCTCTGCGTTTTGCAGATGCACTGAGGCGTTTTATTCCGAATAATGAGATGATGTATCTGAACTCATCTGGTGACCAGTGTTATTTCACAGGACTTTAAGGATAGTTACATGTCATGTAATTCACTATCCTTTAGCATCATTCTTTGTATTGTCCAGTGCTCTGCACAGATTGATATATTCTAAATCCACCGCGCTTTTGCATTCTGTGGCTACTCTTCCCATTTATCCTTGTGGAAAGGGAAGAATAATCACAATTCCATGACATTTACTGATGAACCTTAAATTCACTTAAATTCAGAAGCTCCTTGTTTAGTGACTGGGTTTCTGCTGTTTCCCCTAGGATACGCTTTTAGAGTCATCTCACAGACCTTTCACTCTCTGGATTTTTTTATAACGTTTTCCCCAGACTTCTCTTAAGTTAATCTCTTTGGCTTGGCTTTCCTAGTACCTGAGAATTCCATATGAACTGCCAGGGAGGAAAAAAGGAGGTGGGGATGGTGGGCAGCAACACATTTGCAAGTAGAGTAAGGTTAAAATTCCACTTCTCCGTTTTCCTCTCCTTACTAAGATGCCTCCTTTTCCTTATCAAGCTCCTAAAAAAACCTTGATGCACTCTGGCAAATGATAAGTCACAAGACTCATGCTGTTGGAAGGAATAGGCTATTGGATTGAATTTATACTTTTATGAACACTTTTTTTCCTATGCATTTTTGCTGTCCTGCCAGACTTGCCTCATACAGGATGAATTTCTTTGAACGTAAGTGAGGTCCATGGTGAATTTATAGGCCAAATCATCATGTATAATCTTTAAGAGTTTCCTTTTAACTTCTGCAACAGCAGGGCAATCATTCTTAAGGCAGAGTATGTTAAATTACAAGAAACCCAATTGAATTGTGAGTGTAAAAAGTCTGAATCTTAATTGTCTTCTAGAATTTACAGGTGTCTGAGTTGTCATATCGTGGTCATTCACAACTTTCAGATTTCAAGTGCAACTATGAATTGGAAATGAAATTAATGATCTAACCTTTTCCCCCCCCCCCATTACAGATTGACCAACTAAAACAAGAACTCTCAAAGAAAGAATCAGAACTTCTTGCCTTACAAACTAAGCTTGAAACCCTTAGCAATCAGAATTCAGATTGCAAGCAACACATTGAAGTGCTTAAAGAGTCACTTACTGCCAAAGAACAGAGAGCTGCCATACTTCAGACAGAGGTATTGTATCTTCTAATCATAAAATGCAATAGAAATATTTAGTTAATAGCATGTGTCAAGGTGATGATGTGTTTGTTGCAAGTCTGTGTAGAAGGCAATTTGTTTAAGAAGAGTGAAATAATTTAAAACTTTTTAAATGGCAATATATTTGGTATGGTTTTTTTTGTAGTACAGCAGCTCTCATTCTAAAATTTTTTTAGAAGCACCTATGGTTGCATTTTAAGAAAATGTTCGTGCCTCATTCTCATTGGCTTCAGTGGGGGGAGCTGGGCCTTAATGACTTAATTGTTGTGATTTCATCTCTTGTTTCCTCATCGATTAGTTGATTTAGTTTTCCTTTTGATGGCTCTCGCTTGATGATTCTTTTCTACTTTGTATTTCTATTCTGAAGAGTGAAGCTACTGATGTATCTTGAAGGGATCTGTTGAAGCGTGCATGATATTAATCTGTGGTTATTGTTTTGAGTGCAATCAGCATTTATTTTAAAATATGAATAATTTCAGTCTTTAAAACAGGCCAGTGCATTAGTTATGTATGTATCTACAAATTCAGGTCATAAAAATATGGGTAATGGAATACACAGTTGAGATGGTTGCCACATTTGATAGAACGTGTAAATCCAGTGGTAAAAATGTTGTCTACTAGTCCATTTCATGGGGTTTCAAAAAACTTCAGAGACTTGGAGCACATGATACTCATTAGATTGATTCCTATTATAACTTCTTCGTTTTATTTTTAATGTGTGTACTCCTTTCAAGAAACATAAATGCCTTGGGAATTCAGTCATACAGTGCAAATAGTTTCTATTCAGAGAAGTATATTATTTAAGGTACACAGGAATCTTACAGAATGTCTCAAATTTCTGGCTAACAAAGCTCTAGGAGAAAAAACAGCTTAAACTCATCCTTCTCATGGACGCAGGAAATAAATATTTCTAAGATTCTGATTATCCCTCTGTGCTGTATGTCTTATCCTCTGTACATTAAGAAGATACAGATGAAATCTTGGAATTTCCAGCTTGTGTTTAATGGCCCAGACAGTATATGTGTATAATACAAAATAATCATAATAGAACAAGGGTAAAAACTCCAGCAATTTTGGCAGATCTCAGTCTAGCTTTTGAGTAGTAAAGATCACGTATTTTAAATCTTCGTCTGTGCAAATCTGTTTTGCAAGGTTTGTATTACCTGTTATGGTGATGAATTCCGTTGGCTCTCCACTAATTTGATTTCCTAATTCTTTATCAGACTGGTATGTATTCAAGGCATTATGGTTTTATGGCTGGCTGAGGGACAATGGTAAAAAGAACTGAATCTACAGTGCCCTTGATGAAGGGCTGCTGGGATTGTGCAGTCCTGGTGAAGAACCAGTTGGTTTCTGACAGATACTCAATTCCTCCTCTTCCCGGTTTCTACATAAGGCAGTTGAGCTTGAAAGTTTTATGTGAAGCAATTTAAGTTAAAATTAGCTGTAATTGCCTGTTGGTGTGCAGGTGACAATCGGTTGTATTGTGTCTGCTTATTCTTAGTCTTTCACGGAAACTAAAATGAAAAATTAATGTTAAAATGATCAGAGAGGTAGCTTGATAGAAGGAATGCTATATAATAGCAAAGAATGAATCCCTTTTGTTTGGCCTAGTAATCATGTTATTTGTGGTATAAGTGATTGTGACATTTCGTACAAATAATATGAGATTCTTCCAGCTTTCAATGAAAAAAAAAATATGTGTAAGCTAAGTAGGTCATTGCATGTACAAGACTTAAAAATGAAGCAAAACAACTCATAGATGTCCTCACAGCGTATCTTGATTCTAGACAGTTAAGGCTGTCTCTGCATGGACTTGCTAAATCAATTAAGCCTGAATTTGTTTGTGACTGAATTTGCAAAAATTGTTTTTATTTCATATGCATTAATGCCAGCTTTTGGTAATTACATCACCTCATAAATTGATGAAGCTCTGAAACACTGCAAACTCTTTTATATTCCCCATAGAAATCTAGGTGATTTCCATTTTCTGCTTTCTGTGTACATAATGATTTTCATAAAACAACAGGGGTTTTTGACTTTCTTTTATCTTTTTAAGATATCTTTGTAAAGGAAATCGGTGAAAGTTGGTGACTTATGTCCACCCTTCTTATGGGAAGTAATTTTAGTTAAAATTTGCTGCAATTGTCTGTTCATGTACAGGCAGCTTTTGGCAGAAGGGTCACATAAACGTAACTATTTTTAAGTTATTTTTTTTTCTGGGAGATCATACGAAAATGAAGGCCTTTGAGTACTGGGTTAACGACAGACTTCATTTTAGGATACGATACGTCTTGAGATGTATTAGAAGCACCATAAAGAAAAGAAGTTCCAATTCCAGTTATCATGTATTGATGGAGCCACTATTTGAAATGGTTTACCAAATAGTTTTGATCTAATAGCAGATTTAAAATGGGAAATCACTTGCCTCAAAATTTCTTCTATTTACTTTTGAAAAGATAGCATTACAGGGTATGCTTTTATATGCACCGTTTACCTATGAGGCAGAGACTTTAAATAATTTGCATTAAACTTTAAATTATGTCAGCAATTTACCTGATCTTGAAATACTTTAATAACGTACATACTCTGGGCAAAATTAATTACATTTTTAATGCAGTTAAGATGCACTTGATTTTTGTTACTTCCTGTACTTTTTGGTGATGTAGTGCATCTCAAATGTGCTGAAAAAGATCTTTACTTTTATGTTATAAGGAGAAATAAAGCACACTGTGTACCCATTAGTTTCTCAAGCCAGGACTTATCAGGAAAGTACAGTACTTTTGGTTTTTTATTTTAAGGACTCAGGGTTGTTGTAGGCACATCACAGGCTGTACAACTTCCCATCTAGAAGATTAGATATTCAGGGGTTAGAAATGAAGAGCGGTTCCTGGAGTTTAATAATACTGAGGCTCGCAAAAGAGGTGTGGTTAGTCTGAATGTGCTTTTCACCTCTTTTGAATAGACTGAATCAAGAGCTCCTTAAAACTACTGAGCTCTCCAATCTTGCTTCCTGGAATAGTGTCTTATAGCTCCTTTCAGCTTGTAAGAACTACGCTCATATAACCAAACACAGGATTTGTCATAAATTGCTGTGCAACTATGTGAGAATGTTACTTGCTTTCTCTAACAATCATGAAAACAAGTGACAGATCCCCGTGTCCAAGCAATTTCACAATTAGAAAATAAGATTCTTCAAGGCTGATATGCACGTTCTGATGATGTTCTGTTATATATTTTTAAGACCCTCAGGGTTTCGGCACATTCCTTACCACCCTGTTGTATGCTAAGGAGTTTTTCTGTTTAAAAATGATTGCCAGGATGTCTCTTCTCCGCAAACTATTATGTTACAACTTCCAGACTGGGGGTGCAGTTTATTGGAGAGCGAGTCTGTGAAACTGCAGGCGTTCTGGAGAAAGGCGCCGGAGCTCTGAGCAACACAAGAGCTGGACAGCGGCTGAATTTGTAGATTGCCATGTCTGCTCCTGTAGGCCAAAAGTTCTTGTTTCTTAGAAATATTTAGACAAAACCAGAAAGAAAAAAATCTGTGACATAAGTGGCAAGAAGACACCTCAGTAAAAATTAATTACTTCGGCTATAGGCCAGTCTTTGCATGCTGTAAGTTTGAGGGCTTTTAAAGCTGATCTTGTGCCTAGTGTTAGTCAGTTATGAGGTGGTTGAAAACAGGCTGTTTGTGCTACTTGCACTTTTTCTTATTCAGGATGGAAATGCCTCCTTTTTTCTTTTATTTCTTTTGCTGACTTACTTGCCCGTATTTTGACTAACCAGTGGGCCAATATGTGGCAATAAGAGTTAAGTAATTTTTTTTGTTTGTTTCGTTGTATGCTTCATTATACATTTCAGTTAACAAATTCATGCCTTCAGGCTGCATTCTACTGTTACATCCTGTACAAACTAAATGTGATGCAGCAAAACAGGAAAATTCAAAATGATGCCTTAGAGTAAAATTTTCCTGAACTCTCTTTATATGTACTCTTAGTTTTATGGGGGGCCTTTTTGGTAATCGCTTTGCAAATATTAACTTCATATAGCTCAACAATGTCTGTCTTCAGTACTCAGAAATATCCTGTCTTTCAAAAGGACCTTTTCCATTTCCATTTAATCTTTAGTTTGGAGAACTCTGGGGAAGTAGGGGGAATGTTTCTCTCTCATAAGAATCTTTGCTGAAAATGTTACATTTGGTTATGTGTGAGAGACTAAATGTGGGCTAATTCCAAGTATTAGCAGAGGCCATTGAGGTTTTGTTTCTGGTATATCTATTAAGCTGTGTTAAATTAAATAACAAAGCAACAACAAATCAAAATACATTTCCCGCAGAAAATACAATCCCTGCAACAAGAGAGCCGTGATAGGGTAGAGGGGCTTTCTGTGCCCTAAACCCAGGATCTTACTTACCAAAGACCTGAAAATGAGCAAGTGTTGTTTACGTAGTGATCATGCATATGGCCTGCCAGTGTGGATGGATGAGGAAGAATAAAATTACTTTGCCAGTTGGGTTCTCTCTGAGACCTGCGTTTCAAGCTGACTAAGCTAAGGCCTAGACTGTGCCGCGGTAGCAATCCAGAAGTGATTCTAGACACAGCAGCCTTTGTTCTCTGTAACTGGGAATTGCGAAAAGGTTTTGTTTGCTTAGAGCAACTGAACCTTCTATGTCCAGGCCTAAGGTCTTATCTAAAGGGAGGGCAGTGGGCTTCCAGCAGCAGATGGGAAAGCAGCTGCAGGGAGATGCGGGATGAATGGCAGGCCTCCAGCAGGTGGAAATCATTATGGAAGGAATTTTGTACTGTACAAGCTATTGTTGGTCGTTCCCTGCTGAGTAAAGTTAATAACATTTTGGCCAGCATTAAGCCTCACTCCTTTCTTCCTGTATGTCCAAATTGTCTAGTTGTAGAATAGATAGTTTTTGTTAATTATCATGTAGAATTTTATGCTGTCCTAAAACATGCTCATAACCTGCCTTGAAGGGCTTCTTTCTGCAGGTGAAAGTAATCGTCGAAGGCCGTTTCTCATCCTGAGCTGAGTAATGTATTTGGAGTTGCAGTGTCAACTTCCTGCCTAAATAGGATTACCTTGTAATCACCTTGTTGTTATTAAATCAGCTTAGTAAATCCTGTAATAAAAGAAATCCTCAACTGGTTCTCGGTTACTTCATAACAAGCCTTTTTGTATTATTTAGCTTAATAATGGTACTCTGCGGGTTATCTTTAGGTTTTGAAGACAGCAGCTGCATATGATGCAACAGGATGTGATTAATAGAATCACAGAATGGTTGAGGTTGGAAGGGAGTTCTGGAGGTCATCTGCTCCATCCCCCCTGCTCAGGCAGGGCCACCTGGAGCTGGTCGTCCAGGACTATGTCAGTTGGCTTTTGAATACGTCCAAGGATGGAGACTCCACAACCTCCCTGGGCAACGTGTGCCAGTGCTCAGTCATCCTCACAGTAGTGTTTCCTGATGTTCAGAGGGAACCTCCTGTTTTTCAGTTTGTGCCCATGGCCTCTGGTCCTGTCGCTGGGCACCACTGGAAAGCCTGGCTCCATCTTCTTTACAGCTTCTCTTCAAATATTTATACAAAGTGGTAAGATGTCCCCTTCTCTTTTCTAGGCTAAACAGTCCCAGCTCTCTCAGGCTTTTGTCATATGAGAGATGCTCCAATTCTTTAATAAAGCTCTTAAGTAGTCCCTTAATTGCTTTGTGGCCCTTCACTGGACTCACTCCAGTATGTCCATGTCTCTCTTGTACTGNTTCTCTTCAAATATTTATACAAAGTGGTAAGATGTCCCCTTCTCTTTTCTAGGCTAAACAGTCCCAGCTCTCTCAGGCTTTTGTCATATGAGAGATGCTCCAATTCTTTAATAAAGCTCTTAAGTAGTCCCTTAATTGCTTTGTGGCCCTTCACTGGACTCACTCCAGTATGTCCATGTCTCTCTTGTACTGAGGAGCCCAGAACTGGACACAATATCCCAGGTGTGGCCTGACTAGTGATGAATAGAGGGGAAGGATCATGTCCCTCAACCTGCTGGCAACACCCTTCCTAACGCAGCCCAGGGTAGTTTACCTTTTTGCCGCAGGGGCACGTTGCTGGTGTTCGACATGGTGTCTGCCAGGACTGTGAGGTTCTTTTCTGCAAAGCTGCTTTCCAGCTGGGTGGACCCTAGCACATACAGGTGAATGGAGTTGTTCCTCCCCAGGTGCAGGACTTTACATTTCCCTTCCCTGAACTGCACGAGGTTCCTGCCAGCCCGTTCCTCCAGCCTGTTGAGGTCCCTCTGAACAGCAGCATCACCCTCTGGCATATCAGTTGCTCTTCCCAGTTTTGTACCATCAGCAAACTTGCTGAGGCTACACACTGCCCCTTCATCCGGATCATTAATGAAGATGTTGAACAGGACTGGATGCAGTATTGACCCCTGGGGTACAATACTAGTTCTACTTGAGTCCCCTGATTCTACTTGGTACTCCTCCATCTTCCTCCGTGGTTCTCGCAAGCCAGGTATAATAGGGCGTGAAGCTCAGAATTAATCTTTTGGTATTACTTATAGTTTCGTGTAGTTCAAGTATCCCTGGAAGTTCATCAGTTAAATTTTGTTGGCAAATTTTATCAGTGTTTGTTATTTAGTAGAATAGATTATTTTTTGTATCATTTCAAGTCTAGAATTTTCATGATGTCTTAGCAAATTAGCTCAGAAAATATCACTAAGTTAAAAATGTAGTTTAAGTTTGAGCTTATTCTTAGTTGGTTTCAGCTGTCAGAAATAACGTGTCAGCAGGGTTATAGTGATTCTGAATCTCTGCAGAATGTTGAGTACTACTGAGAGGCATGACTAGCGTATCTGTTTATTCAGATGGTTGTTTTACATGTGTTATAGCAAATCATCAGAAATAAGAGGACATCTGGGTTTTTTTGATGATTATAATTAATTTCCTTTAAGCAATGGTAATTGGATAAGATTTCAGGTACAATGGCACTTTTTCACATTATGTGAGAAAATTTAAAATCGACAGGAGATACGTTAAGTCTAGATCTAAACACGATGTGCTTTTTGCACAGTGTTTCTGTTGTCTCAGTGATGTCAGTGTTTTGGGGTTTTTTTATAAGTTTATTTGACTTAAAAAGCTATCAGTTGAAGTTTTTAGTGACAGCCTAAACAAAAAGACATAATCCTGTAAAGCAATAACTATCATGGTGGCCAGAGTTGGGAGGTCTGAAAATGGTTTATTGCCAGTGGGAAAAATGTTTGGAACCAGTCCTTAGGAGGTTCACCACCTCTGCTACGTGCATTTCATTTTGTTCCATTTTTAAGGGTATATGTGATAATAGCGCCAAACTATGCAAACTTTTCCTAACCTAATGTATATAGCCTTTGTTTGGATTATCTCTTTATTAATGATGTGAAAACCCCGAGGTCAGATAAAAATGAGCCAAGGTCAGGCTACTCCAGCTACAGAGTTCTGAAAATGTCACTGTGCTCCATAGAGGATTGTTAAAAGGAGGAGTGTTAGACTTGCTGAGATTTCCCTTGCTGCTGTGAAAAAGCTATAGATGTTAATTTTTAAATGAAGCCTTGTACTGTTACTGCAGAGGGAAAGAGGTTAAACAGCATGAATGATCCTTTTTGATGATTTAAAAAGATGAGACAGTGCTATTTGTATACTTTAAAAAGCGGTAGATGGTACAGTTTGAGACTATATTTGTGCATATTTGCAGTGCTCTTACCATCAGGAAATAAATTTACATAAATTGATGCAAATAAATTCATTTCAGCTGGGTAGCTCAGTGGAGAACGTACATTTCGTAAGCAATTCTGACACAAACATACTTAGCACTTTATTAGTTAGGGTATCATTGCTTTAAGTAAGACGCCCGCAAACTGGCAGGTGTGCTGTTTGAAGGTTAATGAACTGTGGAATAAGTAAATGTCTACAAAGAAATTTTGTAAATTGTGACCACAGTCCTGTCAATGGAGAAAATGTATTAGAAAAACAGGTGAAGTCTGTACTGTAACTGAATACTGAAGTGTTCAGTATACGTGTATTAATATAGAAAACCTAATAAAAAAGAAGAGGAAAGGTGATTATTTTAGGTATTTATTGCAATCTGTTTTTTCTTTTAAACAAATCTGTTTATAGAGAAGGGCTGTGAAATGAGTGACTTCTTGGCAGTTCTTAGTTTGCATAGAGAGCAAATAAAAGCAGACAGCACAAAATACTTGGAACAAAGCTACAAACGCTTTATTTTTCTTTCTGTTACTATGTTGATATTTGATATTGCTTGAAATGTAAATCTGCTTTTAATTTTACAATAATAATGGTATAACTACGGTTATTTCACTCTCCCATTTTTATTTTTCTAAGAGTTTTACTTTGAAATTGTATTTTTCTATTGTTTTGTTATTTTTCCTGTTCCAAATCGGGCTGGGCCAGATATTTCAGTGTGGTCCCTTTGCTGTACTGCCAGTGTATTGTTCTGGTAGATCTGCTGTGCGTGCAAAGGAAAGATCACCCATGTTCTGGAGGGTTGTGTACCATTTTCTCTCTCTCACTCCACAGCTCTTCACAGTTTTCTTGAGTGTGTTGCATATTTCAAACCAAGCTTTATCTCAGGTGGAATTTGCCAGCCATTTCACTTTTTATACAGTTTTCACATTTTGTGGGCCCCTGTGACAGTTTAGAACAGGAGAGAGGAGCATAGTGGGAAGGCAGTAAATTCAGAGTTAAACTGAAAGGACACTTAGATTAGCGAAATGCTATATTTAAACAGAAGTAAACTGTAAAGCAAAGTGGTTTTGGATGGTTTTTTTTTTTGTCTATCTATTGGAGGTTTCAAGACTTGACTGTTCAAAGGCATATCAAATGGCATGGACTGATTTCAGTGTTTTCCGTGCTTTGAGCAGGAGGTTGGACTAGTGACCTCCTGAGACCCATTCCAACCTCAGTGACTAGAAATGAAGCTCCCTCAAATACACGATAGGTAATACTGTCCCAAAGATGTGTATTTTCTGCTTTGTGAGTTATATACTAGCATTCACTTATCCAGAGAAAGATTAAATGTTGATTGATTTATTTACACACACACACACACACAAACACACAGCCCCGATCGAATCAGTTCTTGATAATAGCTTTAAAGGTTTTGTCTTTCCTTTTGGGGACACCGTTAGTTTTATTTCATAAAAAATTGAAATGAATTGTCTGAGGGAAAGGTGACTGAAAGAGTGGAGAGTTCCATTTGCAGGGTCTGTGGAAAGTACTGCCCTGAGATAAGAAACACAGATAAAAAGAAAACGGGAAAAATGGAAGTACAAAGATAAGGGCCGTATACTCGATGTGTGAAGACTTTATTCAAGTTGTTTGGGACACAGTTTAATGAATGTTAGATTTATCTTACTGTCAAAACACTTCTCGTTTTCATCTATTTAATTAAAGTGATAAATAACTGTGTTTTCCCCCTGCCAAGTTCTTAGATTTTTGGAAAATTACCTTGTTGCCATTTAAGACAATATTCAATTAGACAGCTTTAATGGGTTTCTATAACCGAGCAAAATTTACTGTGGTAAGATAAATTAAACTTCAGTTAGGCTTGACTCTAGTGGGTGGAAATGATTAGAAAAATATTAGTACTGTTATCTACTAATTTAAAACCTTTGCTCTAACTGGAGATGTTTTAAGAAGAACTTTTATAGGGTTGCTTCAGAAATGATTCTTTGTATGCTTTAACTATTGCTTATATTGTGATTAAGTCTAAAGGGGCTAAGTTATGATCCTAGTGTATTGGCACTGTACACAAAGAAAGGCGAAGAAAAACCAACCTCAAAGCAGTATTGGGATTTCACCTGGTAGATGCAAACCCAAGGGGAACACGAAGAACCTGTAGATGTTGTAATTAGCATAATAACTTGTAGACATAACCTCCTGTTGTGGTTTTGGCCAAATTGGCCAATGGCCGGCGACAGATGCTCCCTCCCCCCAGCCTCTCGTGCACGGAGAGGAGGAGGAGAGATAAAGAGATTTATGAGTTTAGAAGAAACTAAACTACTTTAATGAAATATTAAGAATAGAATAAAAAGGGAAATAATGAAATAGATACAGTATATACAAAACCGTATTAAGCTCCCAGGATGATGTCACCAGCAGGCACTGGGGAAGTCCCAGACTGGACTCAGCGACAGGTGGGGAATGGATTCCACAGCTGGAGTCAGGAACACAGGGATGGGGATCAGAGGCAGATGAACAGACAGGGTCCTCCTGGGATGTCAGCCACTGAAGGAAGAGAGTTGACCCTTTGATCCCTCAGCTTTTCTACTGAGCACGGGGCAGATGGGATGGAATACCCCTGTTGGTCAATTTTTGGGTCACCTGTCCTGTCCGCTCCTCTCCACAGGCGGGACCCCTCTACGCTTTTCCCCTTCCGACCCTCCAACGGAGCAAATAACGGAATTAGCTGACCTTGGTTGTTATAGCAATAAGTATAAGCAAGAGCCTCTCCGCGTACCATTCCTTTGCACAAACTGTAAACATTGGCCTTATCACTCTGAGAACGAACCGTTTTCGACACAACATGCTGTTAATTTCACAGAGTTCGAAGAGGCCTGGCTAAGAAATAAAATTACTGAACAGAAAGTTGATTCTGTTTTACCTCAAACCAGGACATCCCCCCCCGTCTGAAACTGTTAGTGATGTTTTGCACATATTGCTATAATGATGAAATATGAGAAGTTACTGAAGTAGTTTTGCATATTTTGGGTCTTTATGCTTGAGACAGCTGGGGAGAAAGGGCTAGAGCCACTTAAATTAAGACATGAAATAAGTCTGGTGACTAAAAGGAGGCAGAGGGCCATGGTTTGGTGAATAAGCCATGAATGGCCTTAAGGCCAAAGACAAGTGGCTCCCAAGTTTATAGAAGTGAAAGAGGGAGATGGCAATGGTGGCTGGTGTTTTGTGTCTGCTATCTTGGGGTAAAAATGAACGAAGATAGCAAATGATCAATGTGGCTGATCCTTGTGTAGGGTATATACAGCCAGGTAGAGTTTGCTATTCAAAGGCAGGGACAGCGTAGGCTTTTTTACTTCTTACATAGTACCAGTAAAAGGATAGTGTTTGGTTGTTTGATTTTTATTTATTGTTTTTAATATTTTTTTTAATATAGGTGTTAAGAATTCAATGCAGGGTTATAATGTGGGCCAAGTTAAGGATAATACATATGTGGCAAAAGCTGTCTTTCTGAAATAGATTTGGTACTTCACAGTTCTACCATGGTAAGTCATGGCAGTTAAGTTGTGTAGCCTTAAGGCTTCAGTAAATAAAAATCATTGTGGACCATCGGCTGGCACAGACATGTGGGAACAATCATCTTAGTTTCCAATTCTTGCAGGGAGGAATTGCAGTTGTGCACAGTAAGCCATGAAAATAGTGGTCTGACACTTAAAAATAAGTTGGGTTAAACAACTACTGTGCACCTAGTTAAATAAGGATATTAATGTCTTTAGAGCAAAAATTTTTAAAGATATGTAGTTGATGAGAAGGCTGTGAATTGAATTTAATTAAATACAAAATGTTCTCAAAGGCAGGATGCTAATTAACACTTGCTGGACGTGACTAGGTAAAAAGTGCTTGTAACAAAGTTCTGAAATCATTTGTCTCCTTTGAAAAATGTTCTGTTTAGATCTTGGGTCGTGTAAGTGGTTAATGATGTTAGTAAACTGTTGAGTTAGAACCGTGGTGCAGTTCTCCTTTTGTTTAATTCTTTGATTCTTTTCCTGTGATTATTTTAACGTATGGCATTATAACTTAACATCTTAGCTTTTCAAACAAATCCTTTGTGTTTCTGTTTCCTATATAGGATCATATACCTTCTCCCTGCTAGCATTAGTTACATTACTGCATTACATATTCTATAGAAATAATGTTTGTTAAAGAAATAGCATTATGTGACATTAAGTAACTGAAATATCTGTTGCCTTTGGTTATTATCTGTTCTGTGAAATATAAAGAAGAAAGGCTTTGAATTGTTTCCTTTGTACTTCTGTGTTGAATGCGCACTCTTTCTCTCACAGAACATTAATTTACTCCTGTCGTTCTCGATGTAAATTTCCATATTTTTGAGAAGGAAGCATGGGATGTAAAAAGTGATGAGAATGCCAAGGTTTGCTGATGTTGTTACGAACACCATATATTGTAGGTTTCTTGCTTTTACATGATCATACTTTTCCTACCTGTGTCCATTTCACCAGCTTTATTTAAAGACGCCACGTGCATCCTTATGAATTTCCACTGTATACTCTGCCACACATCTGGCTCTCTGGTTTTGAAAGATAGTTAGACAGCTGCTTAACAGTAACTGCGAATGTTTCCAGTGTGACAGAAGAAACTGTGCAAGCAGTACCATGCTAGAAGAAATAAAGATTTAGAAAAGTGGGGAAAAAAAAAGGTTTTAAAAATGAAAACAAATATTTCTGATGCATTTGAAGGAATAATAATTACAAGAGAAGGAAAGGAGGTTTTTTGTCAAGTATTAATAATAATCTAAAGCTTCATGAAGAAAATCTGGTATTCTACAGAATCGGAGGGAAATGAGTGAAAAAGGAGCATGGAAGTGTGGAGAAAGATTGCAGAAGATGCTACTACTTAAGAGATTTGGGATAGGCACATCAGTGCTGGTGTATAGAGCTGCTTAAACATTGTCTGAGTCAGTAGAGTGTGGTATGATTAGTGTTAGAAATGTATTTAAGTATTGTAGAACTAAGCCCTAGCAAGATAAAATCAGGAAGTCAGAAGTCAAGTATTCAAAGAGTTTTGAAAATGTCTGTATTAGTGTAAAGTTGGCTTGAGAAGTAGATCAGAAGATAGAATAAAACGGGTAAGGATACTTTGGTTTCTCTTTCTGTAGGAATTCTTTGGCTGCCTATTTTAACATAAGGGGTCTAACTGGATTTGCAGAGGCAAACCTTAATTCTGACATGTTGTAATGTGTGGTGTTGATTTTTTTTTTCCAAGTTCAGGAATAATTTTCCTTTAAAATAGATTGAGTTTGTACATACTCATATAGGGCTTGTGAATCATCATTGCCTTTGCTAGGTTCCCTCTGCTGCCGTGTTTCAGTGGAACTAAGTTTGATGCAAGCAAGGTGCATCTCAGGTACTATTACCAGGGTTGGCTAGAAACAGGCGGAAACAATTCTGCAAATACAGCATTTATGAAGACTCTTTTCTTTCTCGTGTCCTTTTGCTTTTGTCTTTCAAATTCTTCCTCAGGTCAAACAAGCAAAACGGCTGTTCCTTATCTTTAAAGAGACTACTTTCTTCCAGCTGCCCTACATTGTGAGATCAGGCACAAGAGTGGTGTAGAGTGGGAAAGACCGAGGAGCTTGTAAATAAAAACAGTTCTGGATAATGTTCACTGCATGCTTATTTTCCCCTTTAAACTGTTGAAGCTACAAGAAAACACTTAAAATACTTTCCATTAGTTTAATTACTTTTACGCCGTATTACTTACTCATTGTTCTGAACACTGTTAGAGCAACACTAAATTGGATTCTGGAATAGATTATAGTGTTCATAAATACTATAGCTGTCTTCCTATAATACCTAATTGAAATGAAAATCAGTATCTGTTAGATCTGCCCATTTCTATACATTCATAATATCTTGCATAAATAATATTTTGCTGTTTTCCAAGTATGTGTACTGTTTGTGGTTGAATTTAAAACATTTTTGTTGCAAGATCAGAGAAAGTTATTTCCTATTGTAAAACATTTACAATATTTTTCAGTAGTAAATTCATAGGAACATGGCAGTTGAGATATTCTTCACTGTGGACACTATTGCCTTAATAGTAAGAAAATTTCTGGTAGAACTTACAATCAGTAATAATAGAAGTTACTAAGATTATTTTTCTTTGCATTTCCGCAAAAAAGTGTTCATGATGCCTGCTTGCCGTATCCCGTCTAACAGAAGTGATTCTCTGGTCGGTGGCTTGCATGGAAGATGGATTACTACTGGAAATATTTGTGTTGGGGGTTCATCTTTCATCTTTAAATTTAGATACATAGCGAAATCATGTAAAAATAAGCAGAGGCAAGGAAGGAAACTGTAGAGGAAAATGTGCTCAGATATATTTGAGTTTGAGATTATGCTTCACTCATCCTTTACGTGTTTTGGAACTCTAAAACGTAGCGTAGTGCACAGTTTTTAATGGACTCTGGGCTACGTTGAATTTCAAACAGAAGATGTATTTTGCATCTTGGTATAGTTACACATTCTTTTCTGTCTTTGAATACTTATAGCTAAATTTCTCTGCTTTGTGTCAGGAGCATTAACGTTCCTGAGATTAGAGAGTATGAAAGTAAAAGACTGAAACCTTAACGCTTTGCAATGCAAAGTCAGATCCACATTATCTGAGTTGCAATAAAGTAATCTTTTCCCTTACTATTCATTAATTTAGTTTTGAGGCAAGTGTAAATTTCATTTTACTCTTTTGGCAAGAAGAAATTTAATTTTCCTCATTAATAGAAACAGATAATTACTAAGATATTTCATTGTGGAGTTGTTTCATCTTTCTACATAGTTGATATATGAGAAAACTGCATTTTTCTTACTGGATATATATTTTCTTTTTTTGGCCAGTTCTGTCTTTCCTGTAAATAAGGTCCTGGCTGACCTTTCAATATAAGGATTGGTTTGCTTCCTTGTTTATTTTGAAATGTTGCCAGAAATTGGGGGAAGGGAGGGGAAAGGAAGGTTGCCTTTATTTTTATCCCATTTTAGCATTTTATGCATGATTTCATGAAGCTGTGGTAAATACAATAGTACATATTTAATACAGCTTGTAGGTTTATGTTTGCAACAGACTGGAAACAATTGAGAGGAGTTTTCCTAAGCATAACCATAAACATAATGAAGTTTATCCTGCCAAGTGTCAGGCCACAAATACAGGCAGACATGTGTGGTCAACCTGCCCTCCCTTTCTAGGAAAAGTGCCATTGGACCAAATAAACTAAGTTTAAATCACACAGGAAATCTTTGCCAGACTTGACCTAGACTCATATCCATTGGTGCCTCATGGTTGTTGCCCAGCCCTGCAGCTGTGTTGGTTTATCAGCTACACAAAAGTTCAGGCCTATCTGCATTGAAGTGCCAGTTGCCTCTGTTAACGTCCTTCTCTTGACGCATGATTCTGTGTACTAGCAGTCTGGCAGTGGGGTATTTTACTTTGTGTCATCTTCTGTCATAAATTTTGAAGCAGTTTGTCACATACCTAGTGAGAGGGTAAGCTTAGAAGATGTATGTTTTTCCTAGACAATGAATGCTTTCAGGAATTGTTAAAATACATGAGAATGTTTTGGTGCCATGCATTTTTATAAATGATCACTTTTGTATAACTGAAGTCAACTCTCATTCCTCCTCTTCTAATTATGAAGCTAAATAAAAAGGAAGAATACAGGGGGTGGGAGCAGGCACAAGTGACCTGGGAGGAGTAGGGACACCCCATCTGAGCAGGCAGGTATAAGGTTAAGAAAGCCAAAGCCCATCTGGAATTGAGTATAGCCAGAGATGTAAAGGGCAACAAGAAAGGTTTCTACAGGCACATCAACCACAAAAGACTAGTGAAAATCTGATGAATGGGAGTGGGGACCCGGTCCTAAAGGTCATGGAAAAGGTCGAGGTACTGAATGCCTTTTTCACCTCGATCTTTGCCTGTTAAGGCTGGCCTTCAGCAATCCCAGGTCTCTGAAACCAATGGAAAAGTCCAGGGCAAGGTAAACTTACCCTCAGTGGAGGAGGATCAGGTCAGGGAATAATTAAACAAACCACACACACGCAAGTGCCTTGGCCTTGCTGGAATGCACCTAAAATTGCTGATGGCATTGTGTCAGTTGTCTTTGAAAGATCGTGGTGGTTGTGGCAGGTTTCTGAGGACTGGAAGAAAGCAAATGTCACTTTTATCTAAGAAAGGCAAGAGGGAGGATCCAGGGAATTTACAGGCTGGTAAGCCTTGCATCGATTCCTGGGAAGGTCATAATAGGGAAGGAATAATCCTGGAAGCCATTTCCAAATACATGTCAGGCAAGTAAGTGACTGAGTGTAGCCAGCATGGATTTATGAAGGGGAAAAAATAATTAGCCTTCCTCAGTGAGGCAATTGCCTCTACCAGGGTTACACATAAGCATTTACTGTTGGTGCTGGTGAGGTCTTAAGTATTTGTGTTGCTACGCAAAAATGTGACTGTGTTCTGTTTATCAAGCACTACCATTTCTTGGGCTTTTCTTGCTAAATATACACAAGATTTTAGGACTAGGTGGTAAGTGTGTATTCTAATTTATGCCAATGTATTACTTGTTTTTAGCTTCTTTTTCATTTTAGCTGGAGTAATTCTGTTTGCAATCTAACGCATCTTTAAAATACCCTTTGCCTTATTACAGTAAAGATGTGAAGGCAAGAGACTGGTCTTTATTTGTTTCCAAAGTGGCATAGTGTATTTTGCAGTTATTAAAAAGCAGATTATAATTATTCTGTCAGTTCTTTTCTGAAAATATTAGAAATTGGGTTAAAATAAAATGTATTAACAAAAGGGAAAGTACTTGTAGATAGCTAATAAAGTACATGAATAGTAATGGCTAGATATGACTTTGAATGTAGCAGGATGCCATGATAAAGGACAAGATTAGCCCCATTTTCCCTGTGTGCAGTTCTGTGATTTATGAGTTTCACTAGCTTTCAGATTGCCTGCCTACTTCTGAAAAAGTCTGATGCTTTAAGTATGGTTTCAGCACACTCTAAGCATATGCTCTCATTGGCAGGGTTTTTTCCTGAGGTTATTAAGTGGGAATACAGTAATTTTTCTTGTTGATTTTACTGTTTCTAAACATAACACATAAACATAACATAAATTCTGTGAAAATAAAAGTAATATTCTCGACATACCTATAAGTAAACTCTAACTTGTAATTTTTATTGTTTTTAACTTATGCATTTTTTTGGAGTGGATTGTCCCCAAGAAAAGCTGTCTTTTTGATGGGTTGCTGATAGTTTGATTTGAAATCTGATATTCTGCCTTGTTTATATCCTGTTGGATAATTCTTAGGCATTTTCCATAGAGTATTTCTCTTTTGCAGTTACTGGCAAACTCTCTTTTTAAATACTTCATGTCTGTAGTGGTTCTAATGGTTGTTAATCAAGTGGGAACCTTGAAGGACCATCTTTGTTCAACTTCATTGTGGAAGGATGGTTAAAGAACAGTTACATAATAAATTCTCACCAATTAAGTTATGAACAAAATCACAGGATAGCTGGGATTTTGGGACCTTCTAACTTTCTCTTCTGCAGTGCGTTTCGTACTCGGCCCATGCAGCCCAGTTGTTGCATGCCCATCTCTGTGACTTTGGGGAAATCCTCAGGGAGGGTTGGTCTGCAGATGCTTCCTCTTCCAGTGGGTACTTCCTGCTGTGGTATGTTGTGGTGCCAGGCTTAGAGCGAGAACATCTGTTGTCCGTACTTTTTAGTGCAGGAGGTTTGTGAGACTGATAGATGGAGGCTTAAATTCAGATGAATCATAGAATCATGTTCCTTGGGAGGGGGCGGTAGAGGTCATCTAGCCCAAGCTTCTGCTCAAAGTAGGTCTTAATTAGGGCAGGTTGCTCAGGGCTGTGTCCAGTTGAAGTTTTGCATATCTCAGGGATGGATATTCCATAACGTCTCTAGGCATCTGTTCCAGTAGCTGACCAAGCTTGTGATAAAAAAATGTGTTTTTTCTATGTCAGTGTGGAATTTCTGTGTTCCAGTTGTGTCTCATCCCTTCCCAGTGCACCCTTGAGAATGGTTTGACTGTATCTTCTCACACCCTCCCACTAAGTAATTGAAGACAGCAGTAAGATGTCCCTGTGGCTTTTTCTTCAGGGCGCACAAATCTGGGGCTCAGCCTCTCCTGGCACGTTTTGTGCCCCAGGCCCATGTGGTGGGGCCTCAGTTGGACTTGTGGCAGTATTTCAGTATCTGTCTTGTACTGGGCAAGGCTAAAGTAGGCAGAGCTCTGAGTATAACCTCACAAGTTTCAGAGACCTGGGGTGCCCACACCCCAGAGCAGGTGCTGCCCTTTCCTCCTGTTGGTTGGCTTTGTTTTGTGCTGGTTTACCTATTGTGAAGAATTTTGTGTTCTGATGCATGACTGTGTCCTGGTTTGAGGGCCCAAACCATGACAAACCAAAAGAAGCATTACTAGAACACGAGTTCAGAGTTGCAATGTGTTATTAATTCCAATAATTATTATTAGTCATACAAAAGTCCAAGAATTATTGTCCACTTACAGTTCTAAGATAAACAGTTTGATGAAAAGCTTATATTATTATTTTATGTGTTATTGAACAGTTCAGTGTATTTAAAAGAATGCGCAGTAGTCTGTCAATAAAAAGAGAGCCTTTCCTATCCAACAAAAGACTTTGTGTCAACCATAGACCTGAAATTATTAGGAAAATTATTTCAGTGATTATATCTTATTTTCCTCTTGAGACAGATGCAAATTTTATAAATTCAAGGCTGGGGTATGTTTTTCAAACCTTGCCTTGGTTAGTTGCAGGATTACTTGTAGGTAGGTTTTCTTGATGTTTTTATATTTTCCCTATTTGCTTCTGTGGGACCAGTGAGCAAATGGCTTTGCCAAGCAGCTGCTCAAAGAGATCACGAAAAGAAGCCATGACAGCAGTTTAAGTCAATCTGATAGCACCTGCTGTCACCTGGCTTCATCTCTTCATGAAGGAGAAAGAGAGCCAGGGCATGGTTATGTGGTTCTCTGCTTCCATCTCCAGTTACTGTATTGAAGCCCATAACCATCTAATTGGGAACAGGAATAAAGGCATGGCATACTTTGAATTTCAGGGCCTCTCTTTATTTATTTCATTATTTTGGAGCTGGCTGTAAAGTGTCAGCAGTCACATGCACATGAGGGTTGGCCATGTGGCTAGGAAGCATAACAGAATTCCGATCCATTATATTGGATTTTCCCCATCTAGGAAAAAGTTCTTGCATGGCTATAATAGTTTTATAGGTTTGAAATGTAGTTGCAATTGTTAATGCAAAATTTTAAACTATAAACAATCATCATTTAAAAGGTCAAATGCAGCAACTGAGAGGGGTCTCAGGATGGCAGCTGTGACATGCCATATTGATAAATCAAAATCATAAATTCAAAACATGTGTTATGATCTCAGTAATGTAATCCAGATTATGCATTAGAGGGTAAGAGTTGTGCATTTGGAGTGCTAGAGGTTTACTTTGCCTTTGGCCTGATGCCTCGACATACACTACAGGTAACAATGGTGCTTTATCGTGATAAATCGTATTTGTGCTCAAGTGGTGCTATCAACGTACGCTTTTATTCAAATAAGGGGTACAAGTTTGATTTACAGTGCAAAACTATAAAGACTCTTACTCTGTAAGAATTAGACTTCCTTTTCTTTGTTGCGTAAGATGCAGATGGAACTTTAAGGTACCAAAATTGGAGAGGGGGGAGAAGCTACTTGCTGTGGTAAAGCCTTAAAGTGAGTGCAAGAGCATTTTCATACAAGTGATGAGAACCTCCTGGACATGATTGACTTAAATTAGCTTGATTGCTTTTTATCAATTGCAGCTGCACTATTTAGCATAAAAATGCAAAACATCCAAAAATCATTTGCCTTGCAGTGTAGTAGAAAGATGGTTTTAGTTAGTCTTTAAGATGTTTCAAATGTTTATTCTACACAGATTCTCTGTGAATGGATCCAGAACATATCTAGTTACAGAGAATTAGTAGAGATATTGTAAACTTTGAGAAAATTAATTAAGGAAAATATGCTGCTTTATGAATTACATATTTAGGATTTTGGTATTTTTCCTTTTAACTGTGTTAGTAAGTTAAACAGTTCAAAGACATTTGTTATAGGGGCATAATCAGGCATCTGCTGTTAAGAGCTTAAAGAGAAGACTAGAACTTTTTGTGTGATGTACAGTTGTCTCACTTGCACTCTCAACCAGTGACATGGTTGAAAGAGAAATCTTGACATTTTACATAAAAATAAATTTCTTTCTAAATAAGAGGAGAAAATTTTAGACCCGTGTTGAAAACTTGACCAGGGAAAGGCTGCTACTGTTATTTAAAAGCTGTGTTTTGCATATTGAGTCTTGATATCTGCTGTCCATTTCCCATCTGAATTCCCTTTTTGTAGGACAGTACTGCTTGCAAACTCAGGATCCTGTCTTTGTTTCAAAAGTTGCTATTTTTCAGTGGCTTAATGATTTATATAGCATGTGACCTTGAGGCTAATTAACTGCTTCTTTGTATACCTTGGATGCTTAATGCTATCTAATTCACATGAAAAATATTCCTGTATATAAGACTTGCATCATTTACTGTCATTAATTATAGCCATCAATCATGCTGAAGAACAACCCTTGTTATGCCAGGCAATAGATTATATTAAAGAATGAGATTGCCCGAAGTCAATCTTTTGTACACTTTTAAGTGTTTTTGATGTAGAATGCCTACATTGAGGTCAAAAGCTTTTATTAATTTTTAGATTCATTTACACATTCTTAGGATAATGATGCTGGTTTACATTTTTAGGCAGATTCTTGGAATTGAAATGTTCAAAATGGAAAAATAGCCAGTTAAGGGCACACTTCATTGTACAGTTTCAGTGGCTGAATGTCTATTAAATCTAAAAATGTAAATATTTATAGAAAAATAGATTAAAAATATAAAAGTTTGTACATTATATATAAAGAATTCACAAGAAAGTATGTTAAATATTTTATTACAATGAAAAGACACCCTGTGCTCCTTAGGTTCGTTCTTTGTTACCATTAAAAATCGCATCTATGTACATCATTCAGCAAATAAAGTTTTAATTTTCTTTACTCCTCTGTTAGGTCTTGCAATCCAGTACAGAGATGAATGAGGGTAGAGGGTTATATTTCTTCTTGCATAAATAATAGAAGGGTTTAGAAAGTTTCAGTTACAGAGGCACTTGATTGCATCTGCACAAGTTTACAGGCAGACTGCAGAGGTGTTAATGGGGGTATAATGTATGCTGGAAGAACAAAGACTGACTTTCCCATCCTAGATTCAATTTTCAGGAATGATAGGTTTAAAAAACCCCTTTTTTTGGTAAAGTGAGGTGGAAATCAGAGAGGCTAATACACCTATGTATCAACAGATATGCTTTTGTAGTGCAATCTTGAAGTGTATCTGTATTTATTAATTAAATTAAATTGTATGTGGTTGATTTTATTCTCTAGCTACTAGCTCTTCACTTTTTTTAAAAGAAATTCCTCATTAAAGGAGTACTTGGAAATTAAATTCTCTGAAGCATCATTTTAAGCTCCAGAGTGCTTATGCATTTTGCCGTTTAGTTGACCTGTGTGAAATGTATGTCACTGCATTGGATTATGTAGGGAAGGGCGCTGGGTATTGTTTAAGACAGCTTGACAGCTACAGAGGGAAACACTAGCAGCTCTTTAACATGTCCTTTTTAACTTACTGGGTTGGAAGGGTGGGGAGTTTCGGGGTTTGGTTTTTTTTCCTTCTCTTGGAGATGGTACTGTGATACTTGTATGTGCTGATAAATATAATTAAATTTGCATAATGCAGGATCCTATGTATTTAATTTATGCTAAAATTTACATTAAGATTCCTTTTGTGTGCTGGCATTGTCCTGTTTCTTGAAATGTATCTTTATTTTCCCAATCTTTTGAGGAGATTGAGAAGAGGAGCAGTATTTCACCCATGTGCAGAATAATCTATGTCTGGAAAAAAGATTACTTTCAGAATGCTTTCCAGGAAAAGAAAAACAGATGAGGAATGATACTTGCTTTATTTATTTATTTATTTATTTTTAGAATTTTCTTAAAGAGCAGATTTATAAGGCTCCATGTTAATGTCAACTGTCAGAGATTGGGGAATGAATTTTCGTACTCAGGTTTCATTTCCATGACTAGTAAATCTGCTTTCACATAGCCTCTACTTCTGTGTTAAATTATTTATACCCTGATCTTCTAACAGGAATATTTGTTTATACATGAATATGCATATACATCTCTCTATATACATTAAATATATATAGACTAAAAGGAATATACGCTAAATATATATACTATATACACTAAGAAGAATATTAAGAATGATTAAACAGTACACATTTTAAAAAATGAATGTTTCTTGCAAGTTTTCTATGACATATTAGCAAAATGCTTTCCACAGGCATTTACATCTTCATACTTAGGGATAACCTCAGTTGAAAGGGTTAAAATCCTAGGAGGCTGAATCCTAGAGATATTTCAAGGACATGCTTTCAAGTACAGAAACTTTCAACAGAAGTCTTTTGAACATATTCTGTTCAAAAGGCAGGAATTCTGGTGATATTTTGTAGGGAACAAAATAGTTACTCAAAGTTTGCAACTTCATTGCTAGCATAGGATTTAGAATAGAATTTTACCACTTCCGTTCCCAGATTGGATAGCAAGCTTGAAACAAATAGTAAAAATCCATTTGTATCTAAAGTTAACATGTACGTTGCTCTGAGTATCTTCATTAGAATTTGCTGTAAGATTATTTCTCTGGTACGTAAAAAACCTTTTCATTTAGCCATTTTTAGAGAGCCACTGTGCATCCATTTTGGTTAAGAAATCTGTTAAATTAGATTAAGGCATTATCTTTATTTGATAAGGGTGTTAATCTTGTAGACCAAGAAAATACGTTATGTCTAATCTAGCTGAATCTTAGCAAGGCTTCTCATGCCGTCACATTGAAAGTGGTTAAAGCGGGAGAAGTTTGAGGTCCATACAAGAAAGGCGGAATTAGTGAAATATTGGCCCGTAGAGAAACATTGTAGATAGTATGGAAGAGCAAAGACCAGATTGGAGGAAATTATTGTTGAAGCTTCTCAAGACCTGATATTGCAATGAGGCTTATTTTATATTTTCATTGCATAACTTGCCAGACTTTGGTAGCACAATCGTAAGATTTCATGGAGATGCGCAGATTGGAGACACTGGCGATGCTGAGGAGATTTGTATGATCTTGAATTCTGGAGTGAGAAAAATGGATGAGATGTGGTAGCATGAAATGCAGGGTTATGCCCCTGAGGACTAAAACTGTAACTTCTGTAATGTAAAGGTTGAGGTAAAGGTAGTAAATATGTGTTAGTCAAAAGATTGCTGTTAGTCTGTAATGAAACATGCTTGTGGAAAAGCTGATCCTAGAATGTATCAGGAGAGAGATTTCTGTTACAGATGGGGAATATTTTAATGTACTCTGTGAGATCTCATCGAAAATGCAGTTTATGGTTCTGGTCACCCAGGTTTGAGAAAGATTAATTCAGGATAGGAGAGGTGCAGAGGAAGGTTAGAGAGATGATGAGGAAAATAGAAAAGCTCTCTTATGCTAGAAAGGCTTGGCTCAAACGTATCATTGTATTGTAGTTTCATTTACAGGGGTCATGTCAGCCAACTCATTTTGCTTATCACTGCTGTGAACTGGTGACATTCCTCCTCCTTTCGGTTATGATATATTTGCTAAGGAATAGTAATTTCCAACTCAGGGATGAATGAGGTTTTAAACAACGTCAGATGGTTTACTTGTGGTAATATGATCAGACTCTACTTTTTAAAAAAAATTATTTTATCTTTTTACAAGGTAAGGCAAACTTGTCAGTCTGTGCTCAGAATCTTGTATCATGTATCTTATATCTTATTTGATCAGTTAGTATTATTTACACGTCACAGTCTGGTGTTCCAACAATTTGGGTTTGTTGTGTGGAAAAAATCTGTAGAACGTTTCTTTCTCCTTCCCCCTTTAAAAAATGGAATCTCTCTATCTTTACAAAAATGGCCATACAATTTTTGTTCAGACTTTTCCAAAATTCACTTTTTAGAGCAAACCAAGTCAAGAAAAAGTTTCATTTTGAAAGGCCCTGATAGAAGAATTATTTGAAATGTTCATTTGTGCATTTTTTTGGCTCAGCTGAACTTTTGCTTTGAGGCTTAAAATCGGGAAACTTTTCACAGGCTACCTGAGTAGGAGTATGTTTCACTTTCCTAGGGATAATGATCAGATTTTGACATACTGTTTATAATAATAATACTAGCAGAAGTTGGTCTGGAGGATATCTGTCCTTAAGATGCTGCACATCATAGTGCGTTTTTCCTTCCAACCTGCTATTCTAAAATATAATGCAGTTCTTTAATGTCTCTATCAGAAGTCTTATTTTTCGTCCACTAGGTGCAGTCATATAGTCTTACTTTGTATGTTGCATATTCTACAGAAGTGATTGCCAAATTTGTAACTGGTTTTTTGGCTCTTTCAGGGACCACCATTTTAATGACACAGAACTAGCTGAGAAGTTTGTAAATGTTATTTTGTAGCTTTGTGCTGTAAACAGTTTCTAATGGCCATTTTAATATCCAACAGAGTTATGAATTTTCTTCCCAGGCATTTCATTTGGCGGTGTTTTGCAGGACTTCCTAGAGGAATGAGATGTCAGGAACAAATCGTTTGCCTTGTGCAAAATTATTTTCGTGTGGCTAAATAGTTCCTCCGCCACCCCATTGATTGTTTCTGTGTCCTCAGTATGTTACATAATAGGAGTTATGTTTCACCAACATGTTTTTCCTTATAGCAAATAGTACATTGAATCAAGTATATAAAACAATCTGGGATGCCTCTGCAGGATTTAGAGGGACCTGTTTTACAAGTCTGGGATTTGTTGCTCTGTGACACTCTGGTTGTATTTGATCTATACTAGCTAGATTTTTTCCTGATTATGAGCTTTATAGATCGGAGATTTCTTGACGAGAGCTGGGAAAGGGGGAAGAAGGAAAGATTTCTTTCAAGCTATTCCAGTGTAAGTGATTGCGGTTTAATGATTTTTCCATGCAGGTTCTATTGCAGTGCAGGATCAAGCATGGATACATAGTTCATGAGGTTTCTCTTTTTGAAATGTAATAAAGTGTGCATGATACCTAGTAACGTCTTGCCCATTTTGGAGAAGGAAAGAATATGATGGCATCCTGGAAATTACAGTTAAGAGGTCTGTGGGTTCTCGATTTGTTGCACTGTGAAGAATCAGATTTGGCTTGTATTCTCACCGAATTGGTGTTCAGTTGAGGACTCTTTCTTTGTTTATTCAGTCCCTGTGTCTTGGCCATCACTGTCGGTTCTTGAAGGTTGCAGGGCTCTTTCTCTGAAAGTAGTTTTTGAGTTATTTCACTGCTGATTCTTTTTCTGAGAGGATCTCTTACATATTTGACAGTGTAAGACCACTTCTGTGATACAGTTTGTTTTCATATCTAACTTTACATAGCTTGTTTAGCGTCAAGACTGTTATGAAAGCAGCACGTATCAGTTTTGCTTTATCTTTCTCATGCAGATGATATTCTGTCTTGAGAAACTGAGTGTCTCCCAGATGGAATATAATTGTGGTAAACTAGTAAACTTATAGTTTCCAGCTGAATAATAAATAAATGCAAGATCAGATCCTGACATGTCTCTGACTTGCTGCTCGATGATCTGGCAGACTGGATTCCGTAAAAGTATTTGGCAAGCTAATCTCTGTTAGTATGTTGGGAAGCCAGCAACTGAGACTTCTGTCTGATTTCATTCTTGCATAACTCTTTATTTTTAATTTACTGTGTAACCTCTATTATAAGCACTGTATTTAGGCAAAGAAAAAAATTGTTGCCTTTATGTCCCTCATTCCGATCTCATGCATTTATTTGCAGTATTGTTGTCTCATTAATTATCCTAGATTTTTCAAACACTTAAAATATGAGGTAAAGATCTACCATTTCTGTGATGATTGAAGTTTTTTAAAGTAAAATGCCTTCTCCAGTTCTAGCTAAAATGCCTAAAGACTGTTACTGCAAAATGACATAAAAAAGGAGTTACCGATTTGGAATCTGAAACTGCCCTTTTAGTCTTTTCTTGATGTACTGCATCTCAAGTCTAAGTAGTCTTTCCTTGTCTGGAATTTTTATGACAAACCAGCACAATCTCTGGAAAGCGATCATCCCCGGGAGTCAGCACTGGTGAGGCAGCACTTCAAATACTGTGTTCAGTTTTGGGCCCCTTACTACAAGAAAGACATCGAGGTGCTGGAGCGAGTACGGAGAAGGGCAACAAAGCTGGTTAAGAGTCTAGAGCACAAGTCTTACGAGGAGCAGCTTTTTTCCTTAAGTGAGCAATTAAGTGATATCCTGTTCTTTTTCTGATTTATCTTTGGTGTAGACTAGTCAACACCATTCGCATGAGAAGCGGCAATTTGTGCAGCTATCACATTGAGGCACTGTTGACAGATTTTAATTGTGTAATTAAAGAGTTCTTAAAACCTTGCCAGCGGTAGCTATAAATATGTGTTCATATTATTAGCATTTTATCTCTCTCACCTATTATCAAAAAGAGTTTCAGTTTTCATTGCTAACCTTTGAAACTTTTTGCTTTGTGATCTTGGACTTGAATTTTCTTCTGAAGTTCATATACCAAGTTTTACTTACTCCCAAAGCAGAACCTCAACTCTTGCTTCTCCTTCAGTTAAAGTAGATTTTATGTGAGCTGCATGTATTGAGCATTTTCATTGCTCTGGAAAAATGTTTTCATCTTCAAGATGCCATAACTGGAGAACTAAGGTTATACCACACCACTAAAAAGAACCATCATCAGCTGAGTTTGAAATGCCTATTTAGATCATTTATAGCACTGAGATCACTATGAACTTGCTACAGAAGCATTTATTTTTTTGGTTGCATCAGTCAGAATTAATCAGTGATTTTTCCCTTAGTTCAGAAATAAACCTCATTAAAAAAATTATCCTTACAAACACTGAGATCGATACCATTTTTTACTCTTTATCTGAGACACACACGTACTTATTAAGTTGTCCCCTAAATCAACCTACCACTTGCAGGAAGCAAAAGCTCTTGCTGTAGATGGAGTGCGTATTGCCTTTGCTTGAAGCAGATTTCCCATTAAAACTGTCTCTGAGAACAGTATGCAAACTTTGCTATTTCAAGAACTATTTATTATATCCTGAATAGCTTGGAATGTTCTTGCTGGGAGACCTCTATAATTTTTAAAATCTTATGAATGTTTAGTAGATATGAGATAAACTTTTACCAAGAATGTACCTTACTACATGCCAGAATAGTCCTTTTAGGATCCATTTATGGCAATTTCAGTCTATGTTAGAAAACAAAATAAATTGCTTTTAATATTACTCAATAATTATTACTTGCATCAAACATCTTAGAAGGTATGCTTCAACTCTGAGTATGGAAATAAAGATCTCTCCCGAGGCAATCTATTCTTACATAACTTCTCGTTTTATTTCTGGAAAGATGTAATTTAATTATCTAGTCTTTTAGTTTTCTCTTATTTCTTGTTTTAGCAGACCTGTCTTCTGAATTCCATGAAGTTTGTGTCCTTGGCCTGGTACAACAAAGAATTTAAAATAGGGTGTCACTTTTAATTTCATTTTTGAATGTCAAGTTGTCTGCTAGCACATGCATATTTTCAGATTTAATACTTAAGATAAAACTGAGACAGCTAGGGTTTGCTTCACAGACTTCAGGTAGGGTTTTGCTACACAGATGCTTTATTCCATGTGGTTCAGACACAGTATATTCAGTTTGGTTGTATCATCTATGTAATTCTTAGATTAGGGTTATTATTTTTGAATCTACCCTTGGATATTGCTAGTCCTTAAACTGGACATTTTAATCACAGAGGACTGGGAAGAGATGTGGGAAGAGGATGTAACAGTGAACTGGTGCAGCCAATGAAAGAGAGAGCATGTCTGATACATATTGCATCTTAATCTCACGAAAATATTTTCACTAGGGACCTCAACATTGTTGTTTATTGAAATTAAGGCTTGTCAGCTAAAGGCAAAAATTATCTGTTATTTTGGATAGGTTTTGTCAGAGCTATTATAACCAATAATGTAGTAGTTTGCTGCTAGATGCAAAGCCATTCTGGAATTCTGAACAAAGAGCATTTCTGGTTGCTGTCACTTTGTAAATTTGTAGGATGCTATTAAGACCAGCAACTTACAGCAGAGCTGGAAGCCCCTAAGCTGTACAGGTCTCCCATGTCCTTTACCCTCTGTGAAAAGGGGTTTTTATAAAAGTCTGTTTCACCAGGTATATATATGCATTGAGTCTCTATGTAGCATTAGGTTTTTCCTGAAATAAATAGATAAATATTATTACATAAAACCAGAGCAGACCAGAAGGTTGACTTCTACTTCTCACCCTAGGTCTTGCTGTCTCAAAGGCCTCTGATTTGAGGTCCAAGTGGTTCTGATATACCTGCATATTTCAGCCTAATTTGTTAAGATAAAGACAGAGAACTTTGTACACAGTGTGGTCAGTGCAGTCTGTTTTTACAGTTAGTAAATTTTATAGTAAACACATTGTCTTTTCTCCGGGCAAACACTTGGCAATTGTAATAATCATTAATTTGTGTACTGCTACCAACTGAATTATTTCTATATATCACCGAAACTCAGCTGCATGCTGTAAGGGGGAATTTAATCTTAAAAACAGGTCGTGGACAGGGTATTTTGATACAGCTCTGTACTACAAGAAGATCATATACCCCAAATCTGCATGGGTAAAAAATACTGACTATGAAGCTATGAAAAAAAAAAACAACAAAAGAATAATACACTGACTGGGCCTTTCTAGAGAGGGAGGCTGATGTCTGTAATTGCACGGAGGACAGAGACTTCCTGAATTAGTGCGTGTTTTAAGTGCAGAATCTTTCTGCAAAGTACCTTTTTCTCTTTTTATAAAAGTACCTTTTTTTATCCTTTCATCTTTTTAAAACTTAATTGTAGGAGGGTCTGGTGGCCTACTACCAACTCTAGTTGAAATGTATAGAGAATATGCCAGATATTGTCAAACTGAACCTTCATTGAGGTTTTTCCCTTGAGAAGAACTTCCTTTATGGGCAAGTCTCAAAAATAGCCAAAGTGGACCTCCTGACAACTTTTCTTTTCGTAACATTACTACTGGAATGCCACGTCATCTTTTTGTCCGTCTAATGTAGTAAAACACTGCGTTCTCTTCTGATACCAGGTAAATATCTTCCTGCCTCATGTATGCAAGGGGAGTAAGCAAGGGCGTTGCCGTGTCTTACATGCCTCAAAGGCCAGAGCTAATGAGTTCTAGAAGGACCTAGACAACCAAGGGTTTGGATTGAGGACAAGTGGTGGAGCTAAGCAAAGCTCTAACGCTTGCTTGTACTCAAGGTTGATATCAAACCAGCTGATCTTTACTATTGTGTAGGAGATTATGGAGCCTGGCTTGTTGGGAGAGAGAGGGCTCCACTCTGAGCTTTTATATTTGGAAAATTTTAGAGGTGAATTTTTAATCAGAGTGATTACAAGTAATCAGAAGCGTATTCGCTCTCAAGAAAAATGCGGAGGTTTGCAGAGAAAAGGCTATAACTTGGTCTCTGGAAGAACGGGGGCAGGAGAGACAGAAAAAACAAAATGGCACATTTCTTGAAGAAAATGCAGTGTTATATTTAAAGTAAACAATATATGTTTAGCTTATTGTTTTAACCTTCTTCTCTGTTCGCTGTGTTCTTATGAATAAAAGAAAAATATTGCCCAAGCTGTTTTATGTCACTCAGTTTATGAGCTGGCCATAGATCCTGGAAGATAAGCTTCTAGCCAAGCTGATTCCAGCTGGACCTACTGGTGTAGGAATGTCTGATAAACAACTGGGTGACATAAACAGGTGTTCCAGTCTCAGAACAGGGTGAATCATAAGATTCTCCTCCGAGAGATGTGTCTCGCTCAAATATGTGAAATTCAGAGAGAAGTTCAGGGTGCAGCTCATCCCTCGAAGCATCACACAGGTTCCCAGCTCAGTTGGAGAGAGGTTTACCTACAGGCACCTCCTTTGTTTGGATGTTCTGAATAGATTCCAAACCTAAATGTGCTTTTTGAAAATCACACCTTCACTGTTATGTCAACTGACTCCTACTATTATAAAAATTAAGCTGAGAAAAACAGTTCATGTAAAAGTTGTATTTTTATCATGTATAAAGCTATCAGAGTTACTGATGATTCTTATACTATTATGGAATTCTACACATTTTTTTCCATGAAGCAGTTAAATGCATTGGCATGACTTCAAAAAAGAAACATTGTGGCCTTTTAATACACTTTCTATTAATCTGTTACAGTATAATAAAATTTGAATATTATTGGAGACAGGAATTTAAAAAGTTTAAAACTTCCAAGATTGATAGTTTTGTAAATTGGTTTTAAGTATTTTGAATTTATAACTATCATTATGTTGCTAAATAACATTGACTCTGGAACGACTGACTTCCTTTTGCAGTAATTCAAAAATATTATGACAGCTATAGTTTTATAGTGAGCATAAAAATCAGTGAGGTAAGTTCAATGAGGTAAGGTTAGCGTTGGAAGTTTTATTAACAAAATCTTTAAGTATTAGCACATGAGTTACAATTCCCATGTGTTTTCCAAAAATTGCTGGCACTGAACTGAATATTAAATTCTGAACTTTGGTCTAGTTGCTTTAAACTACCTAATTTTAGTGGTAGGAGTAGGCAAAGATATAAATTTGAATAAAGCAGCTGTTAGGCAGTTGGCTGCATTGATAAGCTACACGTGATCAGAATTCCTTGTAGCATGTAATGTTCCGCAAGGAAGAGTTTCAAACTGCCTGAGGGAACCATTTATATCTTGGCTACGATCTCTGGTTCAGTTAAAACCTTTTCTAGTGTAGTTTGACCAGTCAGTATTACCAATTTTCTCTTTTAAAGAGCAGCATAATCTGGACCGGTGGAAAAAAATGATGAAAGAAAAATCAAGATTGATTAGTAGAGATGATGTCTGGCTAAGCTGTCGGGGAGGGAGGCTGGGAGCTTTATAAAACATGTAGGTGCCATCTTTCAAGGAATATGTAAAGGAGAGCAAGTGAGTTTGATGCATTACACTGTCAGGTGGTTCTCCCATCCTTGTGCAGAAGGATCGAAAGAGCTTGTGACAGTGATTCTTTGAGGGAAATGGTAGGAGATGGTACAAGCTTGTTTTCCTGATGTGAACAGGCAACACTGTCCTGTGTTTACAAACCATCTTCTAATGTTGCTCCCTGTCTGTTCCCCTCGAATGCAATGTACTCAGCTGCTTTAAACCCCTCTCCTTTTGTCCGTTCTTAAATACTGAAGTAGTGGAAAGAAGACAATAGAATTGGTTATCCTTTAAAGAATATAAAGCCTCTTAACTATCAGCTCTATAATAACATAGTTTGCTGAATTAAAATGTAAACGAGAGCAACCATAATACCCAGAGTAACAGGGGTGGGCATGTTGTTGGAATAATGGTTGAAAGTGGAGGGGAAAAAAGCTAGCTACCTCACTAAAGTTTCAATTTGGAACAAGGATGTAAAGCATATTCATTGTACAAAATTCAAGGGTCTGCAACTTCAAAATGGGGCCACATTCTGCCTTTTCTGCCTTGAATTTTACATAGATGGGATGTTTTTGAAAGAAATCAATGTATTATGCTATGGATTACCAGGTACAGCCATTGCTTTGAAAAAAAATCATGTTTATCACATCAGACTGAAAAATGAGGGACAAATATGATGAGGGGATAGTTTTCATTTTATTGTTATATTTTCAAATATCCATTTTTTACTAGCTCTGAAGTGGAGAGTTGGGACATTTTAAAGCTTGTAACTATACTTGTAACTCAGTTCTCATATTTGCAAAAAGGCCCATGTGAGGCCTCACAGCTCAGTACTTCTGTATAGAAGAGTGAAGTGACAGCTCTTTTTTTCATGGTTTAAACTGGTTTTCGTAATCAAAACTTAGTATATTACATTTCCCCAGATACATACAGATGTATAAACACAGGCACTAAGATCTGTAGTAGAAGTTTGTTTTTTGATTAACCGAAAGATTCTCAAAAGATGGCTGCATAATACACTAAGAAAGCAAACGGTAGCAAAGGAAAGTGTCAACAGCCCTGTGGAGCCTGTAGTGGGCATCAGGAAGGGAGAGAATAATAGTACAAAAGGGCAGAAAACTGGCTTCTGGATGCGGTGGCCAATATTGACTGCAGTCTGTGCTGGAACAGAAGTGGGATTAGGAAGGAGATTGACAATGGGTTACAGTTTGCCTTCTCTGTTACCCCAAGTACTACAGTACACTTAGTGCTTGACTAGTAAATTCAGAATTAGTTTAAAAAAAAAAAAAAGCAGCCAAACCTTTGCTTTAAATACATTTATTTATCCTGGTAAAATAAATAGTTCTTAACAGTGAAACACAGTAATCCTTCTTCATGTTTTACTTCCTCATGGAGCTCCATAACACTAAAAACACTTTCATAAATGATATATATAATATGGCATATAAGTTAAACAGTTAACAGTAGGGAAGTTCAAGAAATAGACGTCACTACTGGAGCTGGTCGTGACTGGCAGGTGATGACATGAAGATTAATAAAGTTCAACTTTGAATTTGGCAATTTTTGCCACTGACTTGAACTTTTCTTTTCTTTCTAAAGTATAACCCAAATCTGAAGTTTTTGCAGCGTGTTCTATATTTCCAGATCAAGTGACAGAGTTTATTGTATTAAATAGTTGAAATAAGTAGTTGCTGAGGAAAAAGAAGTTAGACAAAATTAAAAAGCAATTAAATTGGACGGAGGTCTCTGAAATACTTTGTGTTAGCTATCAGATCTGGTTTTGCTTTATTTTTCTGGAAAATGATGGTGTTCTTCAGATTGCCAAGTTTTACTAGTAAATGTACTGCCAAAGCTTGGGAAAAATAAGTCAAGGACTCTTAAAATTACATAGTGTTGAGTGAAAAGCCAAAGAGAGGGTTTTTGTGTACCAGAAATCCTTACCCTTTCAAATATAAAAATATATATCTGATGCTGTAAAATGACCCATATTTAATTTCCTTTCAGATTATATTTAAAATGCCATAGACGTAACAGGAGGAGTAACAAAATGGCAGACATTTCTCACAGTGTACTGGCGCGCTCCACTTAGAATGCTTCATTGTTTCATTAGTTTTGGAAGATATGATTTCACATTACCGTTTTCAGGGAAGAGATAATTTCTGATATCGGCAAATTCATCCTGTCTATAAATGAAGTGGTGTATTTTGCTTCTTGTCTTCCACAAGATATGAGGACCTGATTTAACAGCTTTTTGGTTTTACACCATCTGGAGGTTCATATTGGACTTAGAAAATTGTCGTACATGTTTAGCAGGAAACAGATACCATATAGCAAAAGGCTGCATGCAGTTCAGGCTGGGGTAGTGTTATGTCACATTATGAGAAATGTAAAAGCCTTGGTTCCCAATTACTGGAGGCAGAAAGAAGAATTTAGGGAAGGAGAAAATGACTGACATAAGCGATGTTCTTGTAAATCTCCACACTGCATTCCTGTGCATAGAAAATAAATCTGTACACCTAAGACCACACGCAGTATAAGTTGCCTATTCACTCTCCCAGACTGGCACTGGCTCAGAGTTGTGCCTCTCTGAAAACTCACGGAGAGCACTGATTTCCGAATGGCTCCTTGCTGTGTATGTTAGTTTGGGGTACCATATAGCTATTCTATCAAAATACCTGGGCTTCATTGAGTAGGTGGATTTTTGAATTAAAGTGCTCCGCTGTATCAGTCTCAAGATAGCTGACCACTGTTTGAGGAGATGTAAGAAAATAAAAATATATTTGGCAGATTCTTTTCTCTTTTTGTTTTTTTTTTTGCTTCCCAGCATTGGTGTCAGGACACAACCTAATTTGAGCTCTACAAAAAGTAGCTTCTGGAGAGAAAGACTTAGAGATAATTCTGTTTCCTGTACTTGCAAGGAGAAAAGGATGACACAGATCGAAAACCATGGTGTGTTATGAGTATTACCCTTTTCTCTTCTTAAAGGTTTTAGTCTGAGCTCTTACATGGACTTGGATTTAGTTATAATATATAACAGTTAAAATATTTCTGCACAAAAAGAGAGAGCAGCAAATAAGGTATTGCCTTAGAAAAGAAAAGGAAAATGTATGGTTTGCAAAAGAGCAGTGTGAATCTCTGCGATCCAGGTGGAAACACGGGAAATGCTGTGTCAGTATCCCAGGTCACTAGCTGCTTCTCATCATATTTGAGAAAGATTTCCCTTTCACCAGGAAGATGAAAATCCTTTAAGAAGGAATTTTGTTGCAGTTCTATGGAACTCAAATTTTAGCTCGAACAGTAGAGCATTTGCTGACCTGTGGTTCAGTGGGAAAGGGCTGGGAAATAAGACAGTTTAACCTCCGAAGGATGAAGTTGGATTTGTTACGGCTTGGAGGTGACATGATGGACTGTTATGGAAGTGTCAGAGCCCCTGACAGACAACGTGTGGTGTAAGCCCATCTTTTATTTCTCTGTTAGCAACAAGGGTGGCCTCTCTGGCTCTGGAGCAGCCAGAACCACTCACCTGTCAGCCAGGGGGGAACGAGGTCTGGACACGCTGGGACTGGAATGGAGGATCTGCCACCTAAGGCTGTGGTTGGACATGCCGAACTCTTTCCTTCCCAATGCTTGCACTGTCCTTGTGTGAAGTGGGGTTTTTGGGATTGAGATTCTTTGGCTGTTTCAAATCTTTTTGCACATTTTTCTCACTGCAATTGAAGCTGCACAACAGTCATCCTTTTTAAGCTTTTATTTGAAGCTACCAAGGCTAGAAACAGATTTGTAAATGAAAACTGAGATAGTCTTATACTAAGAACAATCTCTTGTGGTAAGTGGGGCTCTAGGCAGAAGTTATACTGTTTACATGTAAATATATTCAGATCTCAAGTCCATGTGCAATTTCTTATGGAAAAATGCAATTCAGCGCAAACACATGAGTATTCATGAATAAGTGTTAAAATGTTACCGTGGAGCTGAAAGAGTTGATCTAAGGTGTCAACTATTTATGTGAAGGCTTGTGGAGGAATCTATTTATGGCATTAACAAGAAAACAATCTGTTTCTGCATTTAGAGTCAGTCCAGACAACTCTGAAATACTGGGTGCCTGGTACTCTGTGGCACAGTCAAGGTCATAACCTTTGCGCTAACTTAAAGGTTTCCGTGTGGCTGGCCCAAACGCTAACCAGTGAAAGGAAAGATGGAGACTGCGGCTCTGCTGCAGAATTCCGAGTGTGTTTCTTTTTGGTCTGAAAGAAAACCACCACGCACCTTCTCTTGTACCTCCGGGTTGAATTTGTGTCTTTGTTTAGGGAATAGAAATAATGTTGTGTTATGAGCTGGCTAGTGGTAAAAGGAAATGCGGAAATGTTCAGTCATGTGGTGCTCTTTAATTAAACAGCTGCATGAGGGCAGGATTGGGGTTTGAGAAACTGGAGTGAACAGGGCTCTGCTCCCCTTTCCCACACAGGTCGTAACTCGTAGACTTGGACGTCAGTGCCATCTACTCATCCTCCCAACCCTCCTTGTCCTCCCAAGTCTTAATGCCTAAAATTCCCATGATGTCAGGGTGTGTGTGAAGATATTTGCGAAGAAGAGTGAGAATTGTCTGCTCGGCCCTTAGGATGGGCAGTGGATAGGTAGAGAAGAAAAGACTATTGAGTCAGAAACTGCCTGGTTTAGCCAAGCAGAACAGAACCGTATCAGCACATGTGTAAGCTACTCTGTTATCCCAGTCACTAGGGAACGGTATCGGTGCTTTGTTTATCAGTGTCTCTAATCACCTTCAACTCCCTTTGACTTCAAGGATTAAGCTTCTGCCTAGTGGCAGTTGGAAAATGAGACTTGCAGTGCCCGACTGAAGAGGACCCCTTTTGGAGCTCCCGCTGCAATGTTATGATGAGCTTCTCAGCTGCAGTTTAAAGGCCCAACAGAGATTTTTGTGATTTGACTTAAGGGATTGCTTTCAGACATGAAGCAAATAAGTGATTAAGTATAAAGAAGATGTGGTAATGAGTTTCAGATGAGGTCTTTTATGTTTATTAAAAGAGGCCTCAAAAGTTTGCTGCTCCTACTATTTCTTGTTTTCTAACTTAAAAAGTCATCTTTGAATCTCATACTGCACACTGTTCACAAACTGCAAGATCCTATTACTGTAATATTGTAAAAGAGTCTTAAATATAAAATAAATCCCGTAGATTATAAATCTTTTTTTCCAGTGCACAGAGAAGCAATGAGCCATTTTAAGAGCAGGAAGAACATGCATTTCAAGATCCAATGGATCATCTAAATTGGTCCCAAACCAAGTTTTAAAATGGCATTGCAAAGACTTTTGCTTTGAATAAATTTAGCATTACAAAACTCAGAATATAGATAAAAATAAATTAGAATTGCTGATTGTTTTGTACTTTACTAATATTCTGATTAACTAGGGAAAAAAGTGACCCTTTCTGACTATTCCAACTGCAGAGCTTAAAAATGCTAAACTAACATTTATGCCCTTTCTGTTACTTCCATTTAGCTTTTTATTATGAATACACTTTATGAATTTCTAGGTATGTAAACTTTAAACCCTTGTTCTTTATTTTCCTATTTTGGACCCCCTACATTCTACAGTCAGCACCCTTATATTCTTGAATTATTGCAGTATTGATTCCGAATTGTCTTGTTCTTCTCTACTGTATAAAAAGCTGCACCGTTAAAACTTGTAAAACTTCAATTTCCAGCTCTACATTTTGCTTGCAATTTCATCGTGTGGTTTCACCTCCACTTCACCATCACATCATTGGAAGACCACTTAACTATTCGCTTTATTCCATTCCATTATTATATTTTAATTTAAGGAAGCTGTGACAAGATCTCTTACTTTGAATACCTTTTTCAAAGTTCTTGACAGCAATAGTCTGAATAATATATTAGAATTTCTAGCGTTCACTGTATCCATGAACATCTTGACAGTGACTGCTTCCTCTCCTCTTCCCAGTGTGAAGAGTAACGCCTTTTCCATTTGGAATCATACCTTGCCTTGTGGTAACTACTCTAGGTAGTGCTTATGTAGAAAGGTATTACTAAAAAAGGCACTAGGAATTTGAAGCTGTGAAGTAGGATTGTTATATCTACTTGAAAAAAGTTGCTTTCCTGTCTTGCTCTTTCTTTCTTCCCCTGTTTTGACATTTTTTGTGTGTTTCCACCTGGATCCGTGTGTATATGCCTAGTACTACAGCCATGTTTGTCTATGCACATTGTGCGTTCTTTCCCATTTCTTGATTATACTCAGTTCCCTCCTTCTCAATTTCCTTGAACAGATACCCTGTCATTTAGATTTTCCTTTTTCTTGCCACTTTTTTCCTTGCTTCACCAAATGCTTTTCTCTTTTTGATAATATTTATGCTGCTGTCCTTGAAGGTGGCTGCTGCTTTCCCCCCCACCCCTCCTCTTGTAATGGGGGAGAGACAGCTATGTTTCCTCCTTATTTCCAAATGCTTTTACAAGTACCCAAGCTTTTAATTGCAATTAGCAGTAGAGCTGCTTATAGAAACAATTGTATACAAATATAGTAACCAGTATCAAGTGATCTATGGATTTTTTCCAGACCACCAGCAAGTATTTGCCTGGCCATAATTTTAGAACTGTTTGAATTGCGTTAAGAGAATAATAAAATTGCATGCTTGAGCATTTATACAGCAAGAAATGAGAAAATCAAGGCTACACACGCCTTCAGGGCTGTTAGAATGCTTTTGATTTTTTTTCTTTCCTTTTCTTAATTTTTTTTTTTAAGGGTTTCTAAAGGAAAAAAGCTGTTATGGAATGCAGTGCAATTTGGTGAGATTCTTTATTAATGTATTTCTGCTTAGGAAAATCCTTGGAATATCCCTTATTTTGGTTGATGGGGATTTGTGCTTACTACAGAAAAGTACAGTAAGGCCCGTTTGTTAGGAGACTTATGTGATATATACTGGAGAAACGTGAAGAACCTTATCATTTCCCTATTTGCCACGTCTTTGTTAAATAGTTCTGTTTCTAGATTACGGCTCTGTGCTCAAACCTGCGTAGTGACTGTAGTGTCTGATTGCCCACTTCACGGCAAGTTAAATACAGGATACAGAACACTATTTTCAATGAGTTATATATTTAATAAGTCAAGGTGATTTATTATTTTTTTTAACCCCTTATGCATCTGTCAAGTTAGGACTGTTTTAATGCTATTTCATGTTTTGATTATTTTACTTTTTTATTCATGCTTTGGTGCTGAAAGTGCTTTCATTTTTTTATTACCTTTTAACAGGTAAAAGAATGTCTTAGTCTGAGATAAAGTTGGAAAGTTTACATAGAAAAGAAATAAAACATTTCTTAAGTGACAAAAAAAAAGGGAATTAGAAAAAAAAAATGATAATGAGCTTTACAAAAACCTAAATGTGTTTGATTTACTTGCTGTAGGTTGATGCCTTGCGGTTAAGATTGGAAGAAAAAGAAACCTTTCTGAATAAAAAAACAAAACAACTTCAAGACCTCACAGAAGAGAAGGGAACCCTGGCTGGAGAGATTAGAGATATGAAAGACATGTTGGAAGTAAAAGAAAGAAAAATTAATGTCCTACAAAAAAAGGTAAGATCACTTATGAAAAGATATGTTGTAAAACTTTTGAGGCACCTTTAAAGGAAATATATTTATTTCTTACAGTGTATTGCTTTTAATATATTAAAAAAATGCAAGGACTAATGGTGATAGTCTGTATTAGTCAAGTAGTTCGCTAATACAAAATATGTGTTTCTGTTTTCTGTGGGATCATATTTATAGTATTATTTCGTAATTATACTATATCACAAAAATATTGGGTACTGCAATTTCCACAAAGTTATTGGAGTTAAATGAAAGTCCTAAAAATTCTGATGAAAGTGCTTATTCTTCAACATGAGGGATTCTGTTATCCTTCCTAACACTCACTGCTACTCTTTCCAAATAATGTAAATCAAATGAGTAGGACTGCTAAAAGATTAGGATACTGCTTTTTTTCTTTAAAGACTTTTTTTGGGGTAAGGAAGAGGGGAGTGGGGAAGGAACCTAAATGAAGTCAATTATCTGCTTTTCCTGTGAGCTAAAGACGTTAAGAAGGGAAGCTCTCTCCAAACAGTCTTATTAGTCTTATTTCTAATTCTCCACAAGTTTAGCTAACTGAATTTACTCTCTTTGGGAAGCTGGATTTAATCATTATGGTTTCCACTTGGGGGAGGTGGGAGGGAATTTCCTGGAAAGGCAGCTCTGCAAGGGTTCTGCGTACAGTAGTAGAGTGTTTATTTACCATATCCCTTTTCTCACACTCACAAAAATATTTATGCTAGCAGGTGTGTTCTGTGTGTATCGCTCTTTATCATATATAAATGTACTTGTGAGCATACAGTTAAGTGGAGAAAAAGTTCCTGGCACCAAATACATTTTACTATTACTTCTCCCCTCCTTTTACAGTCACTCAAAGGATGTCTACTCCTTACTCTCTATTATTATGTAGGTAGTTCACGTTACTGTGGTTTTCCTCCAGGATTCATACAGGGTTCACGCGGTCTAGCTGTGCTTCTGTCTGCAATTGGTTAAATGCAGTCTTTAAAAAGTCAAGTCCTTATTTTCCGGAAACTGAGAAGACTGCTTTTTCAGGCCTAGGCCTATCAAAACTGGAATATACATACTCATCCACTTGAATCTTATTTCTGAGTATTTGCCTTGTTAGCAATGCTGATGACATAAAGATGGCAAACTTCAAGCCTTTTATCCCGTGCTGAACGCTAATTTGCTTTGGACATCACTTGAGAATTTTGAAGAAAAGAATGCATCTTCTCTTATGGTTTGTATTCTAAAAAAACCCCAAACAAACGGACAATTTACAGTTGGTCTTGTGTTTAGATCTTGAGGAAATGGATCAGTAGGAGGGAGGAATGTGGATTCAGTGATCAAAATTGTGGGATGAATATAAGTTATCATAGAGCTGTCGGCACTATCTGTCATGGCTATGTGCTCAGAAATATGCAACGTAATGTCTTTTTCTGGTTTTAATACTTCACGGCCATTTTATTGAAGCATGCAGATGGCCTTGCCTCTTTTGTACCTACTTCTTAATGAAGGTATTCACTCTCAAACTGCGCTCTCTCTCTTCACTAAATCGCAGAGTAAGCATGTTATAGCCTTGTGAGCTCTAGTATATGATGTGATAAATAAATCCTGCTAATTACTAGGTGCAAAATCAAAGTTAGTACTAAACTGATTCTTTAAAACTGGAAGTATCACCTGAATTTTTTTTGAGGTTTTTATTGTGGTAAATATGCTTTATCAGGAGACTTCTGAAGTTCAGTTTTTCTGCTGTGGGCTAAATACTGGGTTTACTTAGAGAAGAATAAATTATGATGATTATTTAAAAAAAAAAAGAAGAGAAAAATAGATGACTTACATCATTTAAAAGTTATGTGTGGATTTGCTTCTCTGAAGCATTTTTAATAATCACATGATCTTAATATGTAGATATTAGCATGCCCAAAGATGCTAATATCAGATCATCATTACACCATTATTTTTTTGATAGGAAAAGAATATCGTATAGAATCATAGAATCTTCAGGGTTGGAAAGGACCTTTGAGATCACGGAGTCCAACCATACACACACACAAAAAAACCCCCCAACAAAACAAACAAACAAACAACACAGCCCAAAAAAACCCCCTACAATCTCTATCACTAGAGCATGCCCTGAAGTGCCAAATCCAGACATTTCTTAAATACCTCTAGGGATGGTGACTCAACCCCCTCCCTGGGCAGGCTGTTCCAGGGCCTCACCACTCTTTCAGGAAAGTAATTCCTCCTAATAACTAATCTAAACCTCCCCTGCTGCAGCTTCAGACCATTTCCTCTGGTCTTGTCATTATTCACCTGGGAGAAGAGGCCAACCCCCACCTCTCTGCAGCCTCCTGTCAGGTAGTTGTAGAGGGCAGTGAGGTCTCCCCTCAGCCTCCTCTTCTCCAAACTAAACATGCCCAGTTCCCTCAGCCTCTCCTCATACGGCTTGGTCTCCAGACCCCTCACCAGCTTGGTAGCTCTCCTCTGGACACACTTTGTAAAATACATTTTTTTTTAGACTACCCTTAGGTCACATTTTCAGCTCTGGATCATTATTTTACATGTACCTTGCTTCTGATATGTTTGGAGATAAATTCATCCACAGATAACTTTACTAGAGAAAAATTTGATTAAAATATCATCCTGCTCTGCTCACCCCTGTTATTTAAATAAATGTAGAGTACGGTACTATAAAGGATGCCTTCCCTGTGTACTTTTTATGTGTATGTCACCAATTGAAATGAAGGCTTTTAAATTCACCTAGAAAAAAATAAATCTTCCTGTCTAGTTAACCCAAGTTAACTTTTTTGCAGTGCTTATTAGATCACGACTTCTCGTGGTTAGCTCCTTAAGCATCCCAGCAATCTCTGGACCACCATACTTGCATGTAGAAAGGAAGATCTTCAGTATCTGTCTACTTCTTTTCAAGAAGCTTTCCTGGGAGTAGTGCCTTTCTGTTTTAGATATTTTGATCTTCACTACATGAAGTTATGTGTCCCAGGGCATTCATACCTCATAGAGTCTTTATGTTCTGTCAAAAGGAGCACAGCTCCTTTTTGACCATAGGCAGATTGTTCATTCATTCATGTGTTATTTTAGAAATATGTTGGACTATGCATAGTAGTAATTCCTAGTGTTGTAGTATTCTTATTGTAATATTTTTGAACAGTCACTTTTCAGGGATTTTCCGATAGTCTAGTAGTGGATGCTGCGCTTTAAGAAAAAGATTGTCTTACGTACATCTTTTCTTTCTGGTTTTGACAACATACCTTTCCAATAGCAACCATATATAAAAATTAATTTTGATGGAAAAGTATTTAATACATATCGATTGCAGTAATTTTATCCTTTACTTGCGTCTAATTACACCTTTATCCTTTACTCCTTGCTGGATTGCACGTGCCTCTTGCATTCCTCCAGTTTTCGCTCATCTTCTCCTCCTGACCTTTTCACCACTTCTTCCACTGTTGTTTCCACTTCAAGTGAGGGCAGCCAGACATTTGTGTGTTGAGCATTTAGAAATTAGTTTGTCCTCATCGTGCACATGTATGTGCAGAAGTCGGTGGGTGGAAAGCAACATGGACTGTTTCATGGGACCCTGAGGAGGTGAAACGATTACTGGGCCCTCTAGTGGATTATCCTGCCTCTACATACCTTCTTTCAGGACAGTTGCCCCAATTGCTGTCTTACTGTCATGAAAACCCATCTGAAAGTGAAGGAATTGCTTCTAGTTCTTCTTAAGTTCTCTCTAGACTTTAGATTCTTCTGACTATAAGATTATAATGGTTGTCTCCATTTCCTTTTTTTTCTATGCAGGGCCAAATTTTGTATCTGTGTATTTTTATTTACTTTTGATATGAAGAGTTGTGAATAACCAGTTGTTTTAGTGCTTCATCTGTTGATGCAAGATAGATGGCTACATATCTCTTCACTTAGCCTGAAGTGCTTCACTCAGCCTAAAATAATATTTGTTTTAATGGTTGTATTCAAGTAATTGAAGAAGGAAGAATTTGTATATGGTGCTTAAAAATATTTCTATCAGTAATAACCTGAAACTGAGTAGGAAGGAATATGTAACTTAGACGCAATTTCTATCTCTAAATTTCTCTTGCGTACATTATTATTATCTGCCATGTTGAAAAATATGAAGGAGACCAAACCAAAACCAGGAAGGCTCCCTTTCAAATTTGGAAATGTTTCTTCTACTTTCTGGATAGCTGTTAAACTTGAAGGATAAGACAGGCTCTGCTGGGGGCTCCCTGCCAAAGGTGTGGAAGAAACAATAACATTGGCAACAGAGGACCTGTGGTGAGTCCCACAGGATGGCATAGCAATACACATAAGGCAACATGTTGCAGAAAAAAGTAATGGGCTAGATAACGAGCTAATGATGCATTGTCCTTCCATGCAGTGGTTTTGGTGTAATTTTTGACCGCATTGAAAAACCGCTACAATATTCAGGATAATTTGCAGGCGTAAGAGAGGCCCAGCACTGGAACAGCGTGCATTAAGAGGATTTGGATCAAGGTAGATTGGCATGGAGTAATAATAAACTTATGTCAATGTCAGAGGTGCAATATTACTTAATATTTCTTTCTTTTAGAATCTTTGGCACCACTGTTCCATTTTAGTGCCAGTAAAGTTGGGTATGCTGTTTTAATAGCCTTGTTTAACCTGGCAAAGCTAGTCTTACACCTCATATCTGTCAGTTTAGCACGCAGAGGGGCAGACCTCAGAAATCTTTATGTATTTCTTACCAGAACGTGCAAGCTTTATGAATATGGCTGAATTGTAGGCTGAAGGGTAGAAGTGCTGAACTGGATGATGATTCTTTCGTGTCCCTTTTTGCTCACAAATTTTCTCTTTCATACAGTGGCTCTACCTGGTGTGTTTTGTCCTCTAGGAATTTGTAGGTATTTTAAAAGCAATTATATACTCTGAAGTATGAGTCTTGGTGTTGGAAACAGTAGCTGTTGAGACAAGAACAGCATAGAGGATGTAGACCTGGATCATATTAGGACAACAGCTTGTGGAAATTCTTTTGTGGGGGCTATTACAAAAGAACACCATGTAAAGGGGGCTAATATAATATTCTACTTTGACTTGCAACATAACTTTTCATGTAAAATGTTGCAGTTTCCATCTTTAATAGTTTAAGCTTTGTGATTGATGAAGTGCTACATAACTGAGGGCTCTAACCTACCAGCTAATTAGCATTTGTAGGAAATGTCATAAAGTCTTAGTTCTCATGTAATAATTGGAATCTGTACTTGGAGTGGCTGGACTGTGCACACTAGGTGATATTGTCCAGTTCGTGTTAAATTAGAGTGTGTTGTACAATTAATTTGTATGCATTACTGTTACCTGACTTCTAAAATAAAGAAAATTTACATATGGTCAGATTAGGAGTATACTAATGTAAACAAATGAGTCCTCCTCTTGTGCTTAGAAAGTTGCATCAGTATATTGCTTGATGCAGGAATTCTGGCTGAGGACACCACTGAAATGGAAACTTCTGAATCTAGAATAGTCCAGGAAGACCTAAGAGACCGATTTTTTTCATTGCTGATAGAAGATGCCTTTCATTTTTTTTCCCATGGTTTAATCAGTTGGGAACATGTTTTCGTAATCCCGTAAAGGGGTCATGATGGCATGACGAAGGACTTTACGGTGTTCTGATAAAATTTGATGAAGTAAATAATAAATAGACTGTTATGTGAACTGGGGTCTTGCAATTGCCAAATCAGAATTCTGTTGTATTTATGGAGGGAGGCAACAAATTCTGAACTAATTAGTTGTTCTGTAAAACAGATCAATGCTCTGACTGCAGATTACCAGTGTTAAAAAAAGTCAGGAAGTCATTCTGGTGTAACATGGAACTTTTGATGTTTCAAAGCTGCTATGGTGACTATTGACTTGTGTATTACATTAAGAAATGTTTCTTCTAATAATATATACCCACTTTAAGGATACAGCATTCACTGTACCGAGTATTAGAAAACTGCACTTCAGCTGCTTATGCTTGCAGCTTTGCCAAATCACGTTATGTTATTCAGATAAAGCAGTCTGAAAGTGAGATTGAACTAAATATAGCCAATTGTTCATCCAGGGTGGTGGTATTATTGATGCCAATACATCGTCCAAAAAATGGAACCTCAATGATTCTGCACAATAAAATGCAGCCTTGGGACCCTTGAACTTTGTGTGTGGTGCACATCAAGGCTATCTAAATAAATGCAGCAAAACCTCAAGCCTAACCAGTGCAGCTCTTTAGATGCTCTCGGCCTGGACACTGGGACACTGGGAACAATGTCATTAGGATCAGAGGCAGTGAGCATTTTCACTTTCCTTTACCTTCTTTAATTTCCCATTCTTTGTAACACATTACACTTCTAAGTTTTTACAGATTATAAAAGGTCACTGAACATATGTGACTTTAGATTGGTTCACTTAGTGAAACCAACCTGAATGATCGTCCAGCCTAAAACTATAGCTATGTGTTTAGGTAAGTCCTTGTACCTTGAAATCCATGATCGTTATAAAGTTTTCCAAACAGTGATTGAATCTACTGTCTTTTCCAATGAATTTGCTACCCACTGAAGCTAGAAGCCCAGCATTTTGTTTGTTCCCCCCCACTCCTGATGACCTGCTTGTTACTGCTGCTTTTGTTTCAGTCTACGCTTCAAAAGGAGAATAGTTGGTTTACACGATTCTGCTTACTGACCTGTTTGAAAGTAAGCGCTTATCTTTATAGGAGAAAATCACTGAATTCCTCAAATGAAGTTTCATGAGATTACAAAATCTAAAAACTGTTTTCTCTAACACCAGTTCTGTAAACATGGTAGTTTTTTGAATATCGGGTATATTTAAAACACGGACCCTTGAGTAAGTGAAGAAGTATTGACTGCACCTGGTCTTGGTGTTATAATTGTTTGGAGATCTGCTCATAAAAATCATGTCTAAGCAGGTCTCCTCTTTATCAATGGCAGCTGACGAATTCATGAAATGGTTGGAGATGTTTGGTACCAGGTGTTTGGAAGAATTCAGAAGCGTCAGTAGGTTTCAGTATGAGTAGCTGAAACTGCAAGCATGTCTTAGTTTACAGTAATTATTCCCCCAATATGAGGGGGAAGCACCTATTCTTTGTGATGACCTTCACTTGCTTGTCAGAAAATATTACAAGAAGCAGCGTGTATGCAGTTTTTCAGGAAACAGGGTCAAACTGTAGTTGGTCAACCTAGTCTGGTTCGTGTACCAGTAATATGCATCGCTGAGGAGGTAACAAAGGAACCCATTTGTTTGCATGTTTGAAAATTTTAATTGTGTTTTAAAATCCTACAAGTTAAAAATAATATTTTGACTGCCTTTTTATGCCACATATGGAAAACCGAGCATTTGAAGAAATAGACTGAAATCAGAAATAAGTGCTTTTAAGAGGTGCTGTTATGTGTTTGTATAGTTTTTAGCACAGTAGTTTGATACTATTACTACATACATTATTAACTAATACATTATTAACTTTATAAATGTAGTTATATATACAGAAAGGAGTCAACCAGTTTTAAGATCTAAAATATGATGCGATATACAATATATGAATGAGAGATAAAAAAAGATCACTTTTTGGGGAAATAATAAATATGTATGTGTACATCACATGTATTTAGAACTTTAAAGATAAATCCTGAAGTGTAAATAACGTAGTTTATTCCAAGTCAAGTTACGCTAGCTACTTTTGAGAGGGTTCTTCACAGGCAGCTCAAATGAAGCGAACTGAGTAGTTTGGACTCTGGTTACATGCAGCATACGGAAATGCTCTTACAAACGGTATGCCATTTGCAAAGTAGGACTGAGCTTACTGAGAGACTTACATAAGGGTCTTGTACCGCTGGCGTGACACCAGTGCTGTTGATGAGGAAGGAAGCTGCCATTCAGCTCTGAAATGTCAATACTAATTAACGAAGTTATCTTTAAATAAGATCCTAGGTTTTATTCATGCTGAGAAAGCAGCCAACTCGCATGCTGGGAATTTTAAGCTGTGTGAAGAGTACTGTTTTCTTTTCAATAGAGTTAGAGGAAATTTCTTCTGAAGTGTGAATGAGCTAAATTATGTATAGTGTGACTGGGCAAAAGGAAAGTAGAAGTTGACTTATTTGGGAGATGCAGAAGAACACAAATGAATTATTTAGGGAAATGGGTGGCTACTTATATATCCAGAAAAGAATGAGGGAGAATCAGAATTTCTTAAGAGAAGAAATATATTTGTCTGTGAAATAGTCTTCCAAGAAATGTAATAGAAGCCTGCTTGTTGGAATTAAAATGATAAGGGAGATTGTTAAAAATGTAATTGAGAATACATGAGAGACGTATCCTGCTGTTTTCCCACGTGTTCAGATGCTGTACTGTATTCTGAGGGTAAATCCTACTTTCACTGAAGTCACAGAGTTTTGTTGTTGGCTTCAGGTTTTCACCCTATACTCCAAAAAAAGCCAGCAACTTCCAATTTCTCCCTCAAACCATGAAATAATCAGTTTTTCATAACTAAATGAAAGTTACAATGGAAAACTCAAAGATCCTTAAAGCAAATAATATCTCCGATTAAAAGACCGAGATGAATTAACTTCCTAAGTGCTATTGACTTTTCTCTTAGAACATTATTTAACAGTCATTTGTACACAAATGGAGATTTTTTTTTTCCTAATATTTTTTGGATACTTTCTTAAACTGAACTAATAATTGGATTATTTTTGGAGAAATTTTATCTGGCAATTTTCACCTAAAATGTTTTTAGGTATTTATTTGGATGACTATTAATGTTATATCTAAAGGAAAATTGAAAAATCAGTAACAAATACCATATCTTTAAGAAAAAACAAAATTACAACATTTTTAAATGCTAAGCCTGCTGTACCTTTTCTTTAGTGAGATATCTTCACAATCACGTCATCTTTTTTTTGAATTTTCAGCTGCTAACTTAAAGGAGAGTGTGTATGCATGTGATTCACTGCTCCCGGAGCTGCATCTTTTGGGTGGCAGCCTGACTATTTCCTACCTCACCGTGACAGATTCAGCTGGTTTTATACCTGCCAGCTCTTTATCATGGAATCCTTGACAACGCATTTAAATGACACAAAGCCAGATCCTTCAGAGGGTAGCCCATGGAACAAAGTTTTGCACAAATCCAAAAGGCTTGTATGTCTTATTTACATCTTTTTCTTGAAAGCTCTTCCAAGCTCCACGCTCCAGGTGACTGACTTGGGGTAGGGAGGAAGGAGGTTGGGCTCACGCTTTCTGACTGACGCAGACATCGAAAAGGGGGATTCACAGGAACAAGCTGCAGCTGCGTCTCTAGATCAGCAGCCATGTCTTTGTGTGTGTTGTAACTGAGTATAGGAAGTACTCTCTGCCAGGCTTCAAAATTTAGATGCACTGCATTAGATTACCATTTTAGACATATTCTGCAGTAGCATAAATGTGGGTATCTTAAAAGCGTAGCACTAGCTTCAGAATATATAAGATTGCAAGCTGGGAATATGTTGCCAATTGCTTTAATGGCTTTAATTAAAGCAACAGTTTATTCTGTATATTGTATTTTGTTACGTGGCATAACCGATTGCACCAATATTGATAGAGATGTTTAACTCGCCTTTTTCCTTTGGGATACATAAGTTGTCACCTTCAACATATCCTTTGTGAAGCTGGGCACAGTGCATCTTGTCAGGCTAGTGTATTTGGAGATGTTATATGTACTTCTTACTGCTACATGCATAGAGGGAGCAACTGTTGATGGGAGGTTTTTGTTAATGCTAGAAGTATTTCAAAGCTGTAATTACTTCCTGCTTGGGTAAAGTGAGGATGTTATTTACAAAACTGAGCAAACAGAATATTTGGATGTTATTTATTTGTTTTCATTTGAACCAATGCACCGTTTACTGGAATTGGTTGTAATACAACTAAGCCTCAGACACAGTTCAAGGTTTACTAACATTGCCTATATGCAAAGTATAATGATAAATTTTGAATCTAAATACATGGTGCATATGATTCTGGATCATGGTTATAGTACAGTGTTTCAAACGTGTTGCTACCAGGTTTTTATTAATGCTCCTTATTCCTTTCTAGCATATTTTAGCTAAAAATTGCTAGAAAATTGTGGATCATAGTTTTAGGAAATGCTTCCTAGGGAAAATAAGTTCACCAGCTTGTTAATTATATGCAGTAAAATCCATGAGAAGACTATTTTAAATCTTGAGTGATTCAGAAATGGTACATTTTATGTATGTTCTGAGCCTATTTTAACTGAGAGATTAATGTTTTTGTTATGGTCTCATGCATGAAATACTTAGCGACATAGTGATTGAATAACTTGCTAATGTGATAAACCATCCTGACCTTATCCTGAAATGAGGAAGTAGATCCCACTGCCCTTGTTCATCTTCTTGCTAGGATAGGCAGTTACAGTTGATCTGCAACTTGACCTAATGTATATCCAAGTTTGTTATAGCTGGAAATAAAAAGAGACATTTCCTAATAAATATAAAAAGTAGACTTATGCATTAGCAGTTGGTTTTTGCCGATTTTGTAGCATATTAGATTTCTACTCTTTGTTGGCATAAAATCAAACACCTTAATTCATGCATTGCTAGAGCTCCTTGATGTTGGCAGTCATGCTTTCCTGGTGGTATTCCATTGCTGTCTGTCTGACTGAGCAGTCTGTGGCTGGAGACTCTAATACCTTGGTAAATTGGATATTTTATCACTTTTGGAAAAGCATCACCCCTCACCTTTGAGTGGAGCTCTTACTGGCTTTATGAAAGCATGAAGTTCAAAGACTTAAGGATACGCATGCAGATAATTTTAATGGTAACAATAAATGAGAATTGTTATCTTCATACTTCTCCCTTTGTATTATTGTTACCAGATGTAGCCAGAGCTAGTGGTGCCAATTTGGTCAGATTGCTTTGATAATTTTCTTGTTGCCAAGTAGTATGTATTTCTTGGTGGTAGAGTCAGCAGTGGTATGTTTGAATATGAGTAGTATAAATCCAACTTTAGAATGGAATCTGAATCTAATTCACTTCCTTCTAGCACACCTGACTTTAATTTTTAACGCCTAGCCAGGCACAGTGCTAAGATCAAAGTGAAATAAAGAGAATGGAGTAAAGCAGTTCTTGGAAAGTAAAAAGAAAAATGGCATAACGTTTTGTAATCTTTCAAACGTGAAAGAAATATTGAGCCTATTTGCCATTCACTTAGAAATAAATCTGCAGTAAATTTACTAAAAGTAATTATGCCAGTGTAAACCCATATTTATCTGGAGGAAAATCAGGCCCACTATATTTATTGCCTAAGAGATGCTTTGATTTGACAGCAGAAGTCTCCATTTATGTCCCCAGAGAGGCGCAGAGTCCTTTATTGCTCTGTGTTTAACCCCATACCAAAGCGACTGTACGCCATGGGAACTTCTGTACGTTGCTCTCTGCAGTGCCTACTGCTGGTCTTGGGTGAGGGTGAGAAGCTGCTAAAGATCCACATGAATTTGTAAACCATTCATCTTAAAGCAGCTGCTTGTTGATAAACAGGATTTTGAGTGAAACACCTGCTGTGACCTATCAAAAAATCTTAATCTATGGTTAAGTCTGGATTTTTGTTGTGGCTGTCATGGGAGCCATCAATAGCTTGATTTGGATGCTTATTTTAAAAAAATAAATGCACGACTTCTGAGAGTTTCAGATTTTTTGTATGTCAGGAGGTGGATGTGATAGTAAGCAGCTGAACAAATGTGAAGAACTTCAAAGTATAGAAACTAGACTACATAGGAAGGTAATCGAAAACGGGAGTTTGCTAATTTAGTTGCAAAAGAGATTATCCCTGTAATCTATACGTACATATCCAAGTATGGTTAGATTTACAAAACACGATTTCTTGCATGACATTTTACATGTTCAACAGTTCTCACTGTTAGCAGTCTATAATTGTTACTCATTTTTGTATACTGTCATTTTATGAAATGTAATATAATTCAGCCTCTGCCTTAAAATGTATGAATTGCAATACCTTCCCTGAGTCCCTATAAATCATACCATCGTTCATACCATCATCCTTGGAAGGAGGATTTCTCCTTCTCTGGGCATATTGTAATGCTGACAGTAGTGGTTAATCTGACAAACGTGTCTTCTGCACGCTACAGGACATAGTAAGGGCAAAGTCTTTTTTTTTTTTTTTTNCTGGGGTGGGGGGAAGATAGGCAGTGCTGCTGCAGTCACTGGTTATCACTGTGCCTTAAGCATTCTGCTGCAAAACCCGTTAAAAAAAACCCAAACCACAAAATGGCACAGGAACAGAACGGGAAGATTTGCTTGGTTTTGCTTAAATTTTAATCTACTGTTTACAGAATTCCTGATTAACACTCATAGATCACCTGATTAACTTTTTGTACTAATGCTAGAATAAAAATTCTCTGAGTAGAGCGGTAGAAAACCTCCGTATATGCTTAGTTCTGGAATAAGCCCTTATCTGTGTCTGACAGTTTTTTAGCTGTTTGTTAGCACTCAATCATTTAAAAGTCCAGACCATTGGCAGTGTCATTGGTCTTCTGAATGGGTGGAAGTGATGTCAGACTATTGTGGTGTCATTGTTAACCAATGCTCAAGTTTTCTAAAAGAATTTTACAGTTAAATTAAGCACATGTTCTTGAGAAAGCCTGACAAAACTTAAGTTCTGTAATAATTCTAATGCTTGCGGAACTACAGAGATAAAATAGTCAATCCCTGTAATATATTTTGATATAGCCATCATCTCTAAAGAACTTCAAAGTGTTCTCAACTGAAAATTCCTAACTCATCACTCTTCTGAGGGGTTTATCTAGTGCCTGTCAGTTCCCCCATGGAGAGTGGCACGTGTTTTTGGTAGTAACAGAAGGGAACATGGAGCTACAAGGGAGCTCAGTGATTAACTCAGCGGGAGAGACAACTGCATCTGAAAGTTGCTGAAACTTCTCACCATCCTGTGTAATTCTTTAAGATAAACTTTTAAATATCTGGCATAAAAAGCAAAGAAAGATACATCAGAGAAAAAATATTACAAGTGTGTTAGCAGTTTTAGTGAGGTATGAGGTCAGTGCCACTGACATTGCAATAACAGATGACCTCCGAATGCATCTTCAGGATGTTACAGTGAATTTTCCTATAATTGCCGAAGGGACAATGAGTGTTCTTCACGGATCCTTTCGTCAAGGCTTTTACAATATATGAAAAAACCGAAGAAAGCCAAATGAGTAAGGATGGCTACATTGATTAATAAATCCCAGGCATCAAAAAGCTAATGAAAAACTTGATTGGGGAAAGAAGTATTTCTGTGTCATAGATCTACTATATAATAATTTTCCTTTATTTTTTAATAGTTGATATTATTAGAATGAGGCGAAGTTATACATACAAACCTGCTGTTTCTTAGGAGGATATACACGATAAAGGAAACTCAGTGAAAGATTAAAAAAGAAAGGATTTTTTTTTTTTTACCAAAAGCAAACTGTCTTAAACACAGAACTAGAGATTATTTCTGCTTCCTATTCAGACGTTTATGTGAAAGCATTGCTGTGTTACCTTTGCTGCTATAGAAAATCTAAACTGTTCAGCAGATGTTGATTAAAGACATCCAAGTTGCTGTGTTTAACATTTCAGTTTAAGTTCAGTGGTGCTTTGATAGTTTTTATGCAGAAAGGCTGTGACTGGCCTGCAGTAACTAATGCTGAAACTCAATATGTGCATTGTCTTTCGTGCAGCTATAGTGCAAATATTAAATTACATCTCATAGTAACATGAATCTTGGTTCTCTGATGAACAACGTTTTGAACACTTCAACTCTTAATTGATATAAACCTATGTACATTGACCATATGTTAATTTGGAATGGGTAAGAAAAGACATCTTTAAAAGAAGGGAGCAGGGAGATAGGTTATCCTTCTGCAAAGCTTTTCTTTCATGTAAAGTCGTTACACTCTCCCTTATATATGAATATAGATGTCTGCTGTAACCAGAGAGCTAAAAGGAAACTTTCCAGTAGAAAGAGTATTATTATTTCTGATTAATTCCTGCCTAACTGTTTAAGCTCTAGTTCTATGGGGTTTTTTGCCTGCTTTCTAACGCTGGCACTTAAGGAAACTCATATAAAATAGTACCCTGTGAAACTGCATTCTCTATTCCGAGCTCCTGAATGCAATTTCTAAGGACAGGATGCTCTTCCAGTACAAATTAACATAGCTGTACTGAATTCATATAGCCATCCTTTATTTATAGTAGCTAGGGGGCAGGCCTGTTATTTTTACTTTCAACGTAAAAATTTTTGCTATTACAGATTTTTTTTTTTCCCTTTAAAATTATTTTCCATTTTTAGGGCTTCCCCCCTCCCTCTTCAACCTGGCTGTCCCCTTATTCCTTACTCTGAGAGTAAGGAAGTGTAAAGTTTAATATTTTTCCCCTGTTGATTTTGATGAAGTATTATATTAATATTTAGAACATTTTACAGGAAAACTGGGAAATAAGCGAATATTAGAAATCAGAAATAGTTTCATAAGGCTGTAGGAAGAGGTATGTAATTAAGGATTAAAGATGACAGAGCAGTTTTAAAGTGCTGTATTTGCACTTTTTTCCCCTTTAGGTGTGAAATGTCTGTGATTTATAAGTTCAATACAATCATTTTATCATTTAGAATTAAGAGCAGTGCACTTCTCTGAAAGTCTCTGAATTAAAGAAAGAATACTGAGAGTTCTGTGTGTTCTGGAATAATCAAATAAAGCTTACGTTATTTGTCTGTACTTTTGAAGTCTTTATACCAAATATGTTTAATATTGTCATACAATTTTATCTAAAAGGCAAGTTATGAAACTATTAATGTAAGGAATATATAATTACCATGGTCATGTAATTTATGGCCAGAGTCTTCTAACAAAATTAGTTGTAGCAGGCTGCAGTGAATGTTAGGCATTTGCTGTACTCATAATCGTATATGGTCTGAGTTACACTGTCCTGTAGAACAGTGTGATGGTTAAATGTGCATTTATTTTGCTTTTGTCTAGACTCTTGTAACTTTTATAGCTTTCCATTGGAATCAAAACTATAGGAGTTACTTAAATGAGAGATGTATTGAGTTTCAAATTCAAACCTTACAAAGCATGTTAAATATCTCTTTAAACTTTCCAGGAAAGGAAATAAAGGTATTATTTTCTTTTACTCACGCTGGTGATTTAAATGGTAACCCTAAGCCATCAATAGAAATATAGAATGGTGTTAGTAAAAACAAAACAGATATTCTGAAAGTATTACAATGCATATGTACATAAATTAAAAGTATATGAAAAATAGGCAAAAAACCCTGGGACATTACGGATTATGAGAGAGTTTAAATTTGATGTTAATTCTTTAACTGGGTTGTCCACATAGATGTATGATATCTGAAAGGAGCAGTGACTTTCGAGGCTAGAAGTGTTTTATTATAAACCATAGTTCTAGAGTGAATACGGAAAGAGTGAACATAAGAGAGGAAGAATAGAAGTAAAAAAATCCTTCAGGGAATAAAAAAAAAATTCCCTGCGTTGCTTGAAGTTGATTGAAGAAGCGTGGAAAAGGATAAATGGGTAACTACAGTTAAGATGAGGGGGACATACTTGGAGTGAGAAGGCAGATTTTTATCTCACGTACGGCCTTCTTCCATATTTTAATTTGGAAAATATTCCTCAGCATTTCAATTAGATAAAAAAAAAAAAAGTTTAAATGCAGATGGGGAAAAAGAAACAGTGAAGAGCCTGAAAAAGAAATTTGGAGTGTTAATGGTGGAGGCTGAAGGGAGTGATTAATATCTGTCAAGAAGAATATTTGCAATGGGATGTGGTAGTAAAAATTGCCAATATTTCTGTCTGCAGAAATACTGGATAGCAGAACAGAAGACGAAGACCTCTCTAGATAGCCTTTGTGTCATCCCACCTGAAAAAACATACTTTATTGCAGACATCTCATTGTCAGAACAATGATGTAAATGTGAGTGATTTAGACAAAAAGAATAGATAGAGACCTGACAGGTATCTGGCTAAAACTAATAGAGCGTAGTTTTTTATTCTAATATTCTGAAGTTATAAATATCGCAAAAGAAGAGAAATTATTTTGGACAGTGTAGGACTTAGAAAATGGGTAGCATGAAATCAGATTGACAAGGCGATCTGTTAAGTGATTGGATAGCCTTCAAATGGGAAAGGAAATGCAATTACCATAGGTTTTTCAGTGCTGGGTGTAACATAGGCCACAGTCCTGAAAAGGATCGTATGAATATCGTAGTGCGTTCCACTGCCCACAAGCAGGATTTGAAGGAGATTCTTACAGTGAACGAAACCCCTGCATTTTCTCTAGGAATTAAGCCAGGCTTCCAGCCTTTCTACACCACAACTTGCTCAACCTTTTCACTTTGAAATGAAGTACAGTTTGTAAGGTTTCTGCCTGTTATTCAGAACTCTAGGTGATGACTCTTTTCTGTAATTAAAAATAAATAATTTTTCTGTATGTCTGTCTGTTTTCCTATCTTAATAATTTTCCTAAGTATGTAAAATCACAATTCAGGATAAGTTACAGTAAATAATTCCTTCTATTATTTTTCTAATCTCTTTTTAGTATTTTACTGATGGAGATTGTTTCTGTTTTACTACCTTGTTTTCACTGATGAATGCTTCTCATTGATTTGTCAGGGCTACATTGCTCTTTAATAACTACGTTGACTTCAATAACATATTGTGAAGTCCAATAATTTTATTTAAAATGAGTTAATATGCTTTTTAGCTTCTTTCTTGGGATACTTTGGATACCAAACCTAAATCTGCGTTCAGAACAGATTGGTCACCTATTTTAAAGCCTGTGTTATTCTTCTATTTCTATATATATTATATATATTTCCCTTTATAATTTGTATTTTAAAATAATGCACACAACACACACATCTGTGGTGGGGCTTTTTTTGTTTGGTTTGTTGGGTTTTTTTCCCTTTCTTTTTTTCCCTTGTGCAACTTCCCATTCATGTTATCCAGCAGATTGATTTCTCTACGTTCATTGCTCTGGAAGAGTTCCCATACTAGTGTCTAAATGGCTCTTGCTCTCTTTCTGCAGCTCTTGAGGTGACTATTCTTACTCTGTTTCCTTTGTAGCTTCCCTTTTCAGTGCTCCCTGTTGCCCAACACTTGTCTATACAACTTATCTTCTGCCCCTCTCTTCCCCCCATCTATTAACCTTTTTTATGAGACCTGCTGTAATTTTTTTTTAACCTGGACGGAGGCCCCAAAGTCTTCCTGATTCATACAGACGTAATAGGAATGACAAAATACAACCTAAAAGGTGTATCGTTGTTCATCTTAAATGGTTTGTATTGGAAGTATAAATATGCCAAAGCAGCTTTTTTTCTACGTGTGAGTTTACATTAGACTATATTAGAGTATATATACTGCTCTGACTTGCATACTACATAGTGTTACAGTTTTCCATGCAAAATCTCCTTGAAAAAGTCTTGTGTATGCTAAGATATCTTATTTTATATGCACCTATACCAAATAAGAGAAAACTGGCCATGAGTAACAAATTGTCAGGTGTCTTCAAATACCTGAAATGTAGGATTGAGCAGAATGGTACGATTTCTCATGGCTAGCTTGGAGAAGTAATATAGGTCATATTTTCAGGTGCTCTCAGTGTGCAATTGGGCTAGACTTCAAAAAAAGTTCAGCAATCAGTCGTTACCCTGTAACATGTAAAATGCTGTGAGATGTAGGAATTCATACCCAACCAACCCAGCTCTAAAACCTGGCCCTGAATACATACAGATGGTTGTTTAAGAAGCATTAAGTTGTTAAGAATGAATGTCCATCTCTTCGTGTGTCATAACTGGAATTATGCGTTAGTCCATTTAGTATTATTATCTTTACTATCTGGAAAATACCTATTGCATTTTAAATTATATTGCAATAAATAGGTATAATGAGAGCAAAAACTTTTCAATGGATGCCTGACAAGACTGTGATCCCTGCTTAGAAGAGTCCAAGAGTCAAGCTGTTTTGTTCTGAGAATTTATTGGTCCCTGAAGAGGAGGAGACAGAGACTGAGTATTTCCAGATACACAAGTGGATATTATCAGCCCAGGCTTCTTTTGGCTAGCTTCCTGGTGAAGGTTAATTTTAGCATTAAGTTCCAGCTCTTTCTCAGCTGGAGTCTGGCAACAGAAGGCAAGCTTTCAGTCCAGGAGCTCCTTTCTGTGTGACAGCCTTCTTCTTGGCTCAGTTTGCCCACTGACCTGCTTCTATAGCCCTGTAAAAGTATCAGCTGACTTGAGGGCAGATCCCTTCCCTAAGCAGCCCTAAGGAACTTTCCACTCTCCGCATGAAAACTCAGCGCACACGTTTTGTTTCTTAATCCTTGTTGATTCCTCTGAATCCTTCCCGTACATTTGAATCCTGTATTATGGAAGGAATCTAGAATCGTACAGTAAGTAAAAATGGGTGAAATATTTCCTTCAGTGATTGTACAATAAAACAAACATGCTTGTTTTGGAAGAAGAAGAAAAGATATTTATCACTTTTGATCCCCAATTTTAGTTGCATTTGTGTTTATTTATTGATGCAATAGGATGCCCTCTGTTTCTACCTGTACATGAGATAGTAGGCTGGTGTTTCTCATTATAGAATAAAGATATTTTTTCTCTAATCATGTATAACTGCACTTTATTGCAGGTACTGACCAGAGAATATGATTTCATATTCCCAGGAAATGATACACATTTTCTCTTGGTGATCAACAGTTTGTAGGTTCTTTTCCTTCTTTATACCTTTTTTTTTTCTCTCCTGAATTAAGGATCACATACAGATTTTCCTTTTTCCTTTAGGTAAACTTCCAATCCTATTGGATTTTTTTTTTTTACATACCATAATGATCCTTTATGCTTCTGTACTGTTTTCTCTAAGATTTCACTAATACTCATTTGATACTCCATACATTTAACAAACTGAGTCATACAGAACATATAATGACATGGGAAATACTCGCACTTCACGTGAATAGATCTCTTGATTCTACCACTGACTTATTTGTTTCTTCAGCCTGCTTTAGGAAAGTTTAATTACTGGGTAACATCTGTTCAGAAGCTTGATATCAATGTAAATTTCATGTCTTCATTAATCATATCCCTGTTGTTCTGTGCAGCTTTACAACCATAGTGTGGTGACTGTTGAGTGGACTATCAAACGGATGGGTAGACAGAGTGAACACGTGGGACTAAACTGTTTAGTAGCAAGAATGCCTTCTAGACCTTAAAATATCCCTGTCTTCCTGAATCACTTGCCCCTTAGCACAGAGATTTGTTATAAGCAAACCTGACAAAACACTCGTAGTAAGTTACAATATAAAAGCAAATATTAGTCCTGTTCAGGTGACAGAGCCCTTACAGCTATGTGCTTCTGTGACAGCTAAGGGGGGTTCAAAGGCTGAAATTTTGTTTGTAGAGCTTTTGTGGAAAGTGGACGTCAGGCACTGCAGATCTGTGAAGACCTTATGTCTTTTCAGGTTACTGTACCTGTGACGTATGTGAGAATTTTGAAAACAGTTCATTTAATTATCAACTAACGGGAAAAGGAAATGTAATAAATGCATTTTGCTATAATTTTCTGGAGTTCTGATAAAGTATTTGCAATCAAGTTCAATATATTGCTGCAATCATACTATACTTCAGATATTGTAAAAATACAGAGAAATTAAAAGTATGAATTCTTCTATTTTCCCTTTCCAGAATAACAATTAAGTATTGGATCAAATTATTAATATTTCATAGAATCATTTAGGTTGGAAAAGACCCTTAAGATCATAGAGTTCAACTGTTAACCTAGGTATAAAAATTGTATATAAAATTTTCAGCCTTATTTGTTTCATTAAAATGAAAGAAAAATGCAAATCAAAACTGAAAGCCACATTGGAAAATAAATATCTGAATTCTCATTAAAGGCTTTGAAAATATCTCAAACTTTGCAGTTTGGGAGAAGAAGATGTGAAAGGTATTTACGCAGAGCTTGCTGCCATTACTAATAATTCAAACAGGAAGTATCACACCTCCAAGCAGAGGAGCACCCTCCCCTGGTTATTGCACTCTCTCCTCCGTGAGGTCTGGTTGGTGCTAATGGGGAATTCAGCAGGAAACGGAAAAATTGGTAGAGTTCTGGTGACAGACTTGGGAATTTATTGGTGAGATAGCCACTTCTGGTGCTGCCATCTTCTTCTAGTTTTTATCTTCGTAGTTATTAGACATTTATGTGTCTATTTGATATTTTTTCTGGGCAGTCTTTTTTTTTAAGTGTCTCTTGTTTAGAGATGATGATATTAATTTTTTGCAGTAAGGGCATTTGATGACATAGTGTGATGAAAGTGGCTGAAGTATTTCAGACATCAGTTTTCAAAAACATATGCATGCTGACTTCAGAATTATTTTAGTTCTCTGTATTGTAGGTTTTGGGTTTGTTCATACAAAAAAAGTTGCGTATATATTGAAGTAGAAGTAAATTTAATCCCAAGAAGGTTTGAATACACAGTTTCTCATATTTTTCTGAGAAATGCTTTTTGACCTGATTGTTATTAGGTGTGTAATGTTGATCCTTCTGATCAAATAGAATTATAACTGCCCTTTACTTTTTCTTTTGTGTTTGATGCTGCTGCCAATGTTTGTTACTTCTTCATAGCTTTTTATACCTCTCCCTTCCTGTCTCCTGTTCTTTTTTTCTTCATTTCATTCCTTGAAAATTCGCATCTCCAGATGTCAGCATCTGTGTAAACTCTAGGTTTTGTTTGTCTGGTGTTTTTTTTTTACTTTTGGTTGCTACTACAGCTTTAGTGTTCAGTAGTAAGAGCATCATTTTTTCATCCAAAGTACTGTTTTCTGTATTCTGGTCTTTGTTTGCATATTTGTTATGATTTCCAACACTATTTTAGAGGTGTTATATCATCTTTACCTCTCATCTTGAATGTCCATTTCTCTCTAGTGGTAGTGTCTTCAGATATTTTTCTTCCTTATTCAGTTGCATAAGGAGTTACCCGTACACCCTGCGTAACTTATTTATTTTGAAGAGCGTAGGCCGTTGATAATCTCTCACATCCTGTTGACACTACTTTAATTTTACACATTCCGCTTCATAAATTGTTGCTTGTGAATAAACAGAAATGAGTTGCCCTCTCTTTTCTGCATTATTTCATATCAGGTGCAAATATATAATATGCATCTCCATTATATCAATTTGTTTTTCCATTAACTTTTTATGTGGGTTAATTTGCAGTATGCATTTCAATGCTTTAGTAATACATTAGCAACAGTTTCTGCAGGTTAACAAGAAACTGGAGATAAATATGTGAGTGAATAGCTTTCATAACATCTTGGATAGTCCTGGATGTCATACAAGCGGTGACAAACACAAAGCAAGCACTCTTTTCTTTAGCTCAGAATTTCAGCTGAATTCACAGTGCTCATTTTTGAAGAGAATTTATTCTAGCCACTGCGTAAGGCGGAGATCAAATTCTCATGCATTCATTCACAAGTGTCTCTACACAGAGCTTTGGCTAGCAAAATTGGTTCTACTTAGTTATGCCATGCCAAGACTTGACATTTGTTCTCTATGAAATGGTACACTTGGCTTACTCAACGTGTCAGCGCGTGTTACAAGGTACCGTGTAAGTCAATGGGGTATAGTTTCCCAGTAAGTTCTTGGTTGTCGGTGTTAACACTGGACAATAGTAGCATTTTGGTAAGTATAGAGAAAGGTATGTCTTAGTTAAGTTATTGCTTTGTGTTGTTTTATTGGAGCTATTTTATACAGAATTGTTTTTGAATGGCATTATATACATTAATACAATAAATAATGTGATAACATTACCCAACAAAATGTGATGAAAAATAGAGATGAATTGATTTCACTGAGAAAAAAATTGTCACAAATGCTTCTATTTCATTTGTGAAATGATGTAGTAATTTATATGGCACTATTTCTGTGAAGACACCGATTAGAATTTGAAGCCTTCGTTTGCTTCAACACTGTATAAACTAACATCCTCCTGGCCCAAAGCACTGGCTATTTGTTGCTCATGTAAAGATTGCCAATGAAGAACAAAGAGAAAGGGAAGATGATTCTGTTATATTGGATAAAATGGGCATTACCAGGTGGTTCTTAATAATGTAAATGTAGTGGGTAAAAATAAATAAATAAGGCTTTGATGGTGTAAGAATAATGAACAACCATAAAAGTAAGTGTTCAAACCACAGTGTTAATCTGATCAGCTGTGTAATCCTAACGGCAAGGACTTGGTGAGCTTGAAGAAGCAAAAACTGTGTTGTATAGAAAGGCTGTAACTTTGGGGGGAAACAATATAAGTGTACCTCAGGAAAAATATTCGGTTTACCTTTTTTTCTTTCTGTTATCTTATTATGGTTTTATGTCTTTTTCTGGTTTTTAAGCTTGTCAAGTAGAGCAAAATTCTGAAGGATTATTTTCTTTCCCGCGTAGATTATGTGCGTTGGGAAGGTAGCAATAGGGCAATTACTAGCTCATGCCACTTCTCTGTTGCTCTTGTCATCAGGTTAATGTGAGGGCTGACGTCTGAAGCAGCATTTGCTTCGTTAGCTCCTTTGTGACAGTCACTGTGCAGCCGCACTTTGCTACTTTGAACTGTAGTCCTGGAGGAAGCTTGAGGTAAAAACTATTGAGATGGATCGGTCGTCTTTTGTGAAAACCTTATGGACCCATACAGATTTGGAGTTCGCTTTCTCCTCGGGCACACACCATATCCATGGTTGGAAATGTGTTGGAAATGTTTACATAACCCTTAAAAGGTTACGTAAAATTTATGGACAGCTTTACAAATAACCTTTACTGACTCCGATTTAGTAATGTACTATCATATTGACAGTGTAGGATTGAGCTGGTAATATGCTTCGGGCCATCTAAAATCTCAGATGTTTAAGAAAGTCTTGTGGGGCAAAATAATGAGAGAATATAAAGCTAAAAGATACTATTGAACCATGAGGTATCTTGTAATCTGAATTAAGTACAATGCTGCAGTATTATTCCAGTTTGGAAAACGTAAGTTTGGAAGGTAGCAACAGGAAGGCACTCTGGAAGTATTTTGGATTGAGAACATGTTGTGCAATGGGCAACTATAGGTAAGAAGATTTATTCTATTGAGAAGTAATCAAGTGTTTTGGTAGCTATTGGAATATGCTTCTTGCTGCTTATGAAATCCAAGGGTATTTTATCATGTCATGATAAGATTAGCAAGCTTTTTTCTAATTACCTTGGTAAAGCCAAAGACAAGTGCAAGTCTTATTATGCTTTAATAAATACATTTAGTTGCAAGCAACGAAATCCCATTTTATAATATTTTGAAGAGTTTTATATTATAGTATAATTTTTCAATATAACATTTATTTTAATTTTTAGAGTCTAAATGTATGTGTATTTTGACTTTTGAAAAAAATATTCCTGACTAATGCTACCTACGTAAAAGGAAGTAAAACACAGTGAGAGTTAGTGGTACTGAATGATGAAGCACTTTTGGGCCTAATCTTTCAAAACCAAAGACCAAAAATTCTGCAATGTCAAACTGTTGAAGCAGAAGTTGCCCTTCAATGAACTCATTTTGTTAATTGAAATCCTGCTTAAACTGCAAAATTTATTTAGGTCATATCATGGATGTTAGTGGAAAGCTATGGAGCCATAACTTCCCCCTCTCGCCCCATAGGTAGAAACTTCAAATAGCTGCTATAAAGCCTGGTAAATTTAAAATACTGTGACTGATTTGATATTTAGTAACTGTACATAATTCAGTAAAAAGTTCTGGCTAAAAATCTATAGTGCTTTCAAAAAACTATATCTCTGTATATTGAGCTTTCAGGTAGTAATATTTTTACAGTCATGGTAAGGAAAAATTATTTCAGTCTTTTCTGGGTATTTTGTTACAAATTGTGCACGCACACACACATAGACGTAAGCGGGTGGAGGTGTTAGGACATCTGTAGATACATTTTACTGGTTTCATGTTCTGGGATATAATGAGAAGTTTCTGAAAGGGACCATATAAGACAGAAAGTTTATCATGAGTCTTACTAATAAAAATAAATTGTCAGTGAGTACACATTTAGAGTACTCGTATTTGGACTACACCGAACTTTTTTTCTGTTTCCATTAATAGTTATGGTTTTTTTGTCTTTTGTGATGTTATACCTATGAGTCAACAGCCGAAGTCTGAGAACGAATACTAAGGTTTAAAGTAGTCATACTTAATGATCATGTTTGATGAATGCAGTTGTTTATTAAATATCTTTTTCTAGTAATTCCGTTAACCGTTTAAAGTAGAATGTAACAGTACTTGGGAAATTGTTCAGAAGAATTTATTTTCTTAAAAGAGTAAGAGTTCTTTTTTAGTAGATAATAGAAATTATATATACAAAAGTTCTATGTTCCTCCCCCGTGTTTCAATTTTAAATTGAAATTAAGCTAATCTCATATTATTGATCTTCTTCACTGCTTCACTGGAACAGACATGACCCGTGTTTCAGTATGAAACAAATCTAAGAGAGTTCTGCCTAGAGAAATTTGGAATCATCATGGAATACCAGCTTGGAACAGACCTCAAGGATCATCTGGTCCAACCTTTCAAATTAGAATAGAGCAAAACGAATTAAAAAAGCCAATGTTACAAAATACTTGTTCTCTGAGTTATTTAAAGCTCAAATGCAAGGCAGAAAGGAAAATATATGGAGCTAAGTTTAAGTATATGCCTTTACGGTTTCACTAGCTAGGCCCAGGAACTCAGAGAAATTCTCTCTTACGCTGTCTTAAACTCTCTTATACTTTAATGCATATGTCTAAAGGCAAATTGTTATAGCATGGAACATTTTCGTTGATTATGTAATTTTCTTGCAAATTCCATAGTACGGTACCTTAATTTTGGTAATGAAAGTAATTTTCTTTTGAGAACCTGGGTTACTGTAGAATTTTAAAGCCTGTCTGCGGGTGAGATTTAATTTAATCCCTTGAGTATTTAAGAAGCATTCCTTAGACCGTCGCCAAAAAGTGACAAGATTAGCACTTGCAGTTTATTGACAGGATGCCTCATAGGAAAGACATTTATCTGTAAGGGTATTGTTTTTTAAAAAGGAATGAAGTCTGTCTTAAGCTCTGGGAATATACATGCTGTCTGAAATACAGAAAGAATGGAGCAGTTTCTTTTCATACAGCTCATGGCACAGGGACGTAGCAGTTCACAGAGGTAAGAATTACATGTTGACAAAAGTACACAGTAACTAATTTCCTATCAGATAAAAATATAAGTGCTTGAGGATTTAGAAAGTCTTAAAAGTCCCTGTCATAAATTGAATTCAGGCATACTCAAAAGTAAGTCATTATTCAGCAATAAAATGGTATCCTTGCATATATGCCTGTACCCAAATATATGTTGGAGAATGACAGAGGTTACCAGAGAGTTTGTTGTTCTTTCTGGGTTTGAAAAACCCAGGAAGAACTAAATCATATCTTGTGTTCCAAGATTTTAGCATGTGAGACTGCTCAATCTCTTTGCCTCCTGTAAGCTTTTTGAGAGAACTCTTTGTGATTAACTGGTCATAAAATCTTGTCTGCATTAGCAGACCTTTACTAGTCCCCTGCCCATCCCAACAAACAAACAAATACTCTGTGGTACTGATTCTGCTTTCACATACCCCAGTGTGGTCCTGTTCCCATCAAAGTATTTCCTTCAGATTTATATAGCACAAATAGAAGAATAATCAGATCCTTTCCTCTTATTTTATCTATGGACTATGCGTTGAATGCCTTTTTTTGAAGCAGTTGTGATTCAATGGGGATGTTTTTAATTTGCTGCCTGTTCTCTTTACCTCTCAGGAAAGAATTTTGTAAATGCTGAATAATTTTAGAACATGTTTTCTTGGTTAAGGGTTGGATCATATTTTAAATTAGTTTTAAGAGGAAGGAAATCGTGTAAATGCTGTGGAATTCAGATAAGCACTGTGCATAGGAAATAAGTACTTTAATTTAGGGTGCCTAGAATGGGTAGGTCAAGCTGATGATAATAAAGGACCAGATCTTAACTTTGTTTCAAAGAACATGTAATCAATATTCACTCTCCTGTTTTATTTCCTTTTTTGCTGAGAATTTGTTTGGGTGAAGCTGAAACGTGCAGTTGCTTAAGTATTCCACAGGGTGTCATGAGGTAGTTGTTGAAATCATTAATACTTGGCTGAAAGTAAAGAAAGAAACACAGTGTGCAGTCCTCTGAATGCCAGTTAATGTAATTTTAGATGTGACTAATACACATGCCATAAAATAAAGAGTTCTTAACTCATTAACACATGTATCTTATTTCTGTATCTGTATAAAATATACACACGAAGAAAAATATTACGAGAGGTCGTTTGCAGGAGTGAGCTATTCTATGTCGGGTCTTCCCAAAACCCCTTTCTATATATACCTTAGGATTTTATAGTTTACGGAGCAAGTGGAATCTTTGGCCTATAGCAGTAACCTGACATACTAAGCTATGTGTATATATATATATTAAAAAAAAAAAAAAGTACACTACTTGTATTTGCCATAGTGTCAAAATGTATTTCTAATTGGAATGTGCTCCTCCAAATTTACTTTCAAATTTTATTTTACTTTTACTTTTTATTTAAGTTCTTTTAAAATTTAAATTTATTTAAACAAACTTTATACAGTGCACGCAGCTGTGGATTTTATGATTTGTTAATTATAGGTATATATGATGTCAAACTTAACTTCAGGCTTTTTTTCCTGCGCATGTATAATGTAGTAGGAAGAGAATTTTTACCAAGGTATGCCCCAAATTAAAGTGTGTTTGATCGTGGTGGTACATTTTTGCATATGGAGACCAAATTTTTATTGACATAACTGGTGACTTCTGCAGAGCTGTGCATCCACTGAATTCAGCTTCAGGTTTGTTAAAGAATCTTTAAATACAATTTAACAGTAATTATGAAGGATCCTGCTTCTGTTAAAATCTGAGTTGCTTTAAATGGAAATGACATTGGCTATGAGGAAAATTACGTTACTTTATGAAATGAACAGCAAAACTTCATTTCAGTAGCAACAGAACACCATCTGAAGTGTAAAAACACTGATGAAAGTAAGAATTTGAATCTGTTGACAGTAATAATTTGGCTAATTATTACTGCATTTTTAAACCCAGTTTTGAACAAATGATATATTGTGCATTTAGGCATATTTTGTCGTATCATATAAAGTGGCATACCAAAATAATAGACTAATTATTTTTCTTGTTACTATTTACTTGTGCTAAGTATTATGGAACAAATTTTGGTTTTATGCCAGTGGCATAATAGAGAATGGCACTGAGAGCATAGGGTGAAGGGAGGTTGATTCTTCTGACGTACAATTACTAAAATTTTACACATTTGAGGTACCACATGTCCTCTCTGCATTACGCCCAGAAAGTCATGGTGCTTTACAGCCATAGAAGGTGATTGCTATGACAATCGGAAGCTGAGTGCTGTTATTCAGATTCGCTTCCAAAATCCACGTGGTCGGTCCTGTGGACAATTGTTTGTGCAAAACCTTTCTGACTTAACTTCTATAAATCATGACGTGTTTAACAAACCAGTGTGTTTATAGGTACCTTAGCAGTATGTTTAAATACTTGCTAGAGGAAGAACTAGACCTGTTTAAAGGAGTTGTGATATGCAAAATAGAGTGACATACCTTAAATCTTCATGGAGATGAAGAAAGTGAATGGAAATGGTGGCCTTTGGGTTGTTTGGGTTTTTTTTGTTTCTGGGTTTGGCTTTTTGAAATATAATCATCCTGATCTCTGCCTAGATGAGTTTCCTTTACAGCAGGGCATCGCGGAAGAAGAGGTTTTTAGATAGGTAGGTTATCATCTTTCTTCTTCCTCAGGTTAAGGCTCACTGAACTCGCTTTGCTTCTCCCTTTCTTTATCCTCCTTATTGCAGCTAGAAAAGTCTAAAGGGGTAATTCCACACATACTTCGAATTACTGCGATAATGCAGTACCTTAAAATAAAGTGATTAATATAAGAAAATATTTAAATAATAAAATATCTGGCTGCACTGAGTTTTTTTTTCTGTAATTTATTAGAAATTGCCTTTCCTTTTAGGAAAGGAAAACAAAATAGAAAGGGCGGAAGTTAAAAACTGCTGATATACCATTTAAAAACTTGGCGATATACTGAGGCATATGTATGATATGTGTGATATGTATAGATTCAACTGATCCTAGCACCTAAGTCCCTCTTTGAATGTTAAGACAAGGTTGATGAATATTATGATCTGTTTTTATTTTCAGATTGAAAATCTACAGGAGCAACTTAGGGACAAAGACAAACAACTAACTAATCTAAAAGACAGAGTGAAGTCATTGCAGACGGATTCTAGTAACACAGACACAGCACTAGCAACCTTAGAAGAAGCTCTATCAGAAAAGGTAATGTTTTTCTCATGGAACAGCATTATGTGCTGCTCTGGTGGGTTAAGCGTGTCCAGAAAATGTCTTTTAAGTTGGTCTGGCACCTGTAACAAAGCCTATGGGCATTGTCAGGAAAGCAGGTGGCTCTGTTCTGGTAGGATGAGCAAGAAGTGATTCCTGGCTGATGAACTGAAACAGGACTCTGAGGTAAAGAAGGATGTCCTTTTAAATGGGGACAAAGTAAATGGCCCAGGACATGGGAAGATTCTCCCTTAGTCAATGGGATGAGTGGTTGTTCCTGAAGGAACGAAAGGCATGGACACCTGACTTAAAGAAGGTAGAGTTTTGGGTCTTTTTATGGCTTTGTGTCTTGATTATCCTGTTCTTTGTCTGTTAAGCAGAGCCTAACTGAAGAGCCAACAGCAAGTGACTGTACCAACTGTTACCTTGGTTGCTGTTAGCACTATTGATTTCCTACACTTCATTTATAGGAGAAACTGTATTTCGTAAAAAAAACGGAGAAGTAATTTTTTTTCTTTAAAAACTACATGCCTTTAATTTGAAAATACCTAGCAGAATGGATAAATCTGGTCTGTTTAAATTAGTGGTAACATTCCCACCAGTATCAGTGAGGTCAGGGTTTTTCGTCACGTTAACTTTGAATACGAGGTAATCCAAGTAAATTTATATGCCAAAAAAAATAGTGCAAGTACCCACTCTTTGCAGCTTACAGATCTTAATATGTATCATTTAAATGTGCACAGGTGAGTGCAACTAATTAAAGTGTTACGTGCCCTTCTCTGCAGTGTGTAATCCTAGGAAGGTATTTATGACTGTATATGACTTTAAAATGCCACTGTGCTGTTGGTACTAACACCTAAAATGTTAATGTTATATTTTTTATTTCTTTGTATGTTTAATGTTAATTGGTTAGCAACAGTGGAAAAAATTGGCGTTACTATTACCGTGGCTTCACGTGGATAAGCTTTTACAGCATTTATGCAGTAAAGAAAGAACACACATATTGTTAATCTTTACTGCTAATCTGGACAGAGTGCTCACCAATCTCACAGCATATTATTAAAGAATTACACAAAGTACTACTTAATCTGTTTTTTCTCCCTGTAAACTGCCTTTTCTGGACTAGTCTACGTTGTCACTTTCCCAAAATGCCCATAGAGGCAGCTGAGAGCTTAAAACAGGCGTTTAACCATCGTGGTGCTGTTGTCAATGTAGAAAGCAGAGTGGGTGTCACACTGCAAACTTGCCTGTTCTTCTCTGTAACTGAGGGTGAAGTAGATCGTCAAAAGCCAAAGAAATCTTGTATCTCATTTTCTACCTCAGCTCTGTCCGCAGTACTTCAGAGAAAATGCACTTGTGCAATGCTTCTTAGTTGGGGTAATTTGCTAAGTTGCGATCTGTCTTCAATTGTAATGTATTTCTCTGTTGAAAATATTTAATTATGAAATTAAATATTAAAACCCCTCAGTTTGACAGGGTTCACAGTAGAAGCAGCAAGTGTCGAGGCATTGACTAGACCACGTATAACCTTCTCACTACTAGAAGTACAAAAGGTTAAGAAGTACTGGGTTAAAACCTAAATGAGTAGCAATTAGTTGTTTTCAAGTAATTTTGAACCAGTACCATTCTAAAATCTATTGAAATAAATGTAAGCTAATAAATAGATTTGAAAGTTTTTATAATTTTGAAAAAGTTTTATATGTATCTGAAAATAAAATATTCTATTATTCTCAGAGATACAAATTCTAAAATTTTACTAAGCTCAGGATGCATTATTTTTGAATATTGTAGTGAGGATTTGTCCCAAGAGTTTGTTTAAAAGTTGTGGTATAGAATTTTGTGGTGTGTATGGTAACTTGAAATGGGACAACACTGGAGACCCTGAGGGTATGGAAATTTTGTGTCAAGCTTAATCTGATTGCTGTAATAGAGGTTCAAAGTCCAATAAATGATGCTAGTTTTAATGTTTTGGAAGAGTTAGATAAACTTAGATCCTTCTCTGAAATGTACTTTTGCAGTTCACGTCTACTTCATTTGGAATTGCATGAATATATACGAACAGACTTCTTTTTTAAAAAGGATCAGCGTGATTACGGGTTTTTCCAAGTGGAATTGATTATAACTCACATGGGGTCCCTAAGGTTGAATTCTGCACAGAGTCGTCACTTTGCTTACGTACAGTCGGCTGAGAACGGCATCTTTCCTGCAGTGATTGCAGGCTGCTCTGGGACACGCGAACAATGGACACTATGGGATGTTTCCCTCTGCCACAGGGATTTCTGTCTTTTTGCAGCTGCTGAAGGCAATGGTATCTTGTGTAAGCCAATGCTTTTGAGAAGTGGCATGAAGCTGAGTTATGCTATGATTTCTGGTGACTGTTTCAATCACTTATGGAGACTGTTACTTATAAAAGTTAGGTGGCAGTGTATAAAGAGAAGAACTCTTTATGTAAGTGACATACTTAGCGTATATTACTTCAGAAATACTACTTTGTTAACCTAAGGAGCAGATACATGGAATTACTAAATAATAGCCTTTTTCTACAAATGAGCTTTATAACTGAGAGTGTCAATTATTTTATGAAATGCCCAAATCATTATGCAAATTAGCGTCTGTGTTAGAATAGGAACATATGGCTTGAATTTTTACAGAAATTTTCCAATTGTTTGAATTTCTGTTATTTTCCTATGACTATTTTTCTGTATTTTGAGATTGTGAGCTTAATTAAATTAGAAATTAAATCATTAATATTTGTCCAGTTTCTAAAAAGATACATATCACAGCTCCTACGCAAGTTACTGGATGATTTAGTGGCTGGCAGTCTGGGTAGCAATATTAATGATAAACTTCAAAATCTAGAATATCAGTTCTAAAAGACTCCAAATATTGCCCTGTTCATTGGCTAAATTTACTTATGAGAGAACCATGTTATAAAAATGCAACTTCATGATGATTCTGATGAATTTTTGTATTTTATTTTATTAAAAAAAAAAAAAAAGTGTGACCAGTCACTGTGTGCTACTTTGAAATCTTTTTACAGTTGTGGAATGATTAGTATACTAGATAAAAAAAAAAAATAAAGACGGAGAAAAGCAACACCACACAGTAGAATTAATATGAGCTTTTGAGAAACAGGGTACTTGATCTTAGGGTAAAAATGTATCTGTGTATAATTTTGATTGTTTATTGTACAGAGAAATCATGCATGATTTCTTTCCCTTTGAAAGTTTCTTGAAGGCCATGCTTTCAAGGGGAGGTTTCTCAGTCTTAAGTGTAGTCTCCGGGACGTACTTATATGTTGAAAGATGCCAGTGGGCATCTTCTAGAAGTTCCAAATGAACTATGTCTGGCTTTCTTGTGTCTTCTGGCAGCTAAATACCTTAGCAGTTTATGTTTACATAAGTGTCTCATTCCTATCTGAGTCCAGCTTTCAGATTCCAGCTTTCTTATCCGGGCTTCTGTCTGCAGTAGCATTCTTAAGACCTACAGACTTTATCAATGGTTATTAACTTTTTCCACTGCAAATATTGGTAGAAATATTGCATAGATTTTTGTTCAAATGGGACAAACCAACAACCTTTGGTGATAAATTCATATTAACAAGTGCATCAATATATGTACTTTTATCAATTTCAATTTGTAATGCTTTCAAGAAAGGATGCTGCTTTCATTCACGAATATTGGATTTCCATGGAAATACATTGTTTGGGGTTTTTTTCCCCTATATCAGGCCTAGTTTGCAGAAATATCAGCTTTTTTTTTTATACTCTGAGATTAGGCCAACTGAATAAGCTTTAAAATTTTTATTAAATTTAATTAAAAAAATAATGATGAAGATACTCCAAGACCATCATGGGAAGCTCTTTTAAATAGAAATTAAATTTATTTATAGCAGTTTAGTTAACCACAATTCACTAAAATTGAATTTATTTACTTTTCTTAGTTTCTGTGGGGAAAAAAAAAAATTAAAACATGATCATACGATATGAATGGACTATGAAGCTATTTTTAAAGTCCAAAACTCAAATGTTTGAGCATTCATCTTTTTCCTGCATTGTTCTTGAAAATACTTAAATTGAGATTTTGGCCCTGAATTAGAAAATACGGCTCCTTATTCTTCATGAAAATAGATTTTCTCAAGTATCTGCCTCTTGTTTTCTTGTTTTCTTTTTCTTTCATATTTAGCAATTAGTTGGCTCGGTAACACTAAATGAGAAATTACTGTAGACATCATAAAACGGCATCAAAATTTACTGAAATGGAATCCTTTTACTCCTTGTTTTTTTTCTGGCGATATTGCTGATATAATTTGTTCTTTTGCTAGGAATCAGAAATTAATCAGCACAGCTTTAATCACTTCTGCATGCATTTTAGAACTAAACTGAAAAAAGTATTCCTTTAATTCCTTACTCCTAAATTTGGCGCATCTCCTAAGCACTAAAAATTCTTAACAACAGTAAAGGTTACATTGCAATAAACAAAAAATAAGTTCACGCCTATTAAAAAAAAAACTTTGAAAATCAGAAAATGCAAAACTGCTATCAGCTTCCTTGATGTTTTAACAAGAAAGTTTTCAAAGAATATCTCAGCTCTTGGGCTGGCCCAAAGCAGCTCAAGAGGTTGCTTTCATGAAGCTGATATTTATAAAGTTGGTCCTACTGTAGCAGCATACAGCAGATAAGCAATGAGTATGTCTGATAATAGAGCTATATGCTGTGGCAATTCAGTTCCTGCTTCTGTGATAAAGTGCAAATAGATTAGAGCTGTGAGGTCCTAGATTAGTGCATAAGGAAAGCTCGCCAATGCAAATAGACTGAAACAAGAACACATTGTTGGGATTTCTGCAAGTTAGCTGTTAATCAAATAAAACATGGTATATTAGGGCCTTTTAACACATTTTTGACATTTAGCCTTATGCAGCTGACAGATAAATTAGTCTTCTTTTGTGATTGACTGAGGAAAAAATGATACTGTTCATTAATAAGATGAAATAGTGTTATGTTTAATTTGTTACAGAAGAAAAAAAATTATTTAGGTAAATAAATCTTTAAGAAGTAATTGGTATAAAAGTCATTCTGAATATAACTAGGTGCGTTCTGAATAGTTATTAAACTATTCCACTTAGTGGAGGCTGGCATTTTGATGTTAATATTCAAGGGATTAAGAATATACGTTATTTGGCCATATCTTTTTTTTACTGTATGCTAAGTGGAATGTAATATGTCATCGATGTGTATTTCTTTCTGAGTGAAGTAACTAGGGATATGAGTCTTATATGAGTAGTCAACACTGCTTTCTGTGCAGATTCGTACAGTAACGCTGATTCGGTAACGTGTGTGTTCAGTGAGCGCCATTGTGAAAAGGAGTCCCTGATGTCAGCGGAATGCTAGATGCAAAATCAAAGCAGCACTGTGAACTGCCGGCCCTTTGGAAAGGTTTTCCTTAGGAACCCAGTAGCAAATGACTATACCAATATTCTTATTACAAGATTATTCAGTATAGTGCTGATTATCTTTCAATGTCTAAAAGATTCAAAATAGTTTTATTTGCAAACAAATATAACTATTTATTTGGTAAAGATCTTTATCTAACTGTTTAAAACCTTCTAAAAATATTTAACATTAATTTTACTAATATGTATAATTACATTATAAAATACTCCATGTGATGCATTTTTTAAAATTTTGACGATTGGTGAAACAAATTATTACAGCTGGAAACCAATATTATGTAACTGCAAGGAAAAAAATTAATTTCTCAGAGGAACATAAATGTTTGAAATGGCTCTATAAAGAATATATATATATGAAATATGTCGCAAGTTTTGCACTTAGGCCTACTTTCACACCCAATAATAGACTAGTTATATAGTAAGCATCTATGAAGATTAATACTCCACATCTGCTTTTGATACTTGATCTTAATATCTCATGTTACGTAATAAAATATGTTGCATCATACCTTACATTTGCTGTATAAACATAATGCAAAAATAAGTTGAATTTTAGATATTTAAAATAAAAATAAGGAAATATAAAAATTAAGATTTAAATTAAACTTCTAATATGCTTAATTGCACTTACACTGTGGACTACCATTAGCTCTCTAATAAGCAACCACAAACATTAGAGACGTTCCAAATAAGTAAAGATCAATATGAGAAGCTGAATTTTTCTGTTTCTTGAATTGGCATTTAAATATTTTCAGGGAAATGCATAACCCATTAAAGTCAAATTGATTTAAGTGTAGCCAAGTTTTAAATTGGTAATTTAAAATAGTTAAGTATTTGTTCAGTTCATATAGAAAGTGACTATCAGTTTTAAACTTTATACATGCAAATAATATGACATTTAAATGATAGAAGACTGAGTAAATGGGAGATCTTCAACAGATGTGTAGTGAAAGGCAGATATATATAAAAGCTGAAAATACAAGGGGGCACTTAGGGAAAACTTCCCAGTCTTCTGAGAACACTATGCGTGTGTTCCGTTTTCTAGTAACGAGTTCCTTTGCTATGCAGTGTGAAAGGAGGAGCAGACAAGGAGCAGAGGCAACGGACAGTTGTCAGCAGAGTTGCTGATGTGGTCAGAGTTACAAAGGGATCAATTGTGACAACAGGGGGAGAGAGGCTGAGCAGAAGAGAAACAACCAGTGTTTGAGGTGCAGAATCTAGAAAATGTCTCTGTCTCTGCCTATTCCAAAGAACCAATGCGACTGGAAAAGACCTCTGGAGATTGTCTAGTCCAACCCAGCTGCTCAAAGCAGGATCAAGTAGAGCAGTTTGCCTAGGATCCTGTGCAGCTGGGTTTTTAATATCTCCAAGGTTGAAGACTGCTGGGATGAAAGTCACAGCCTCGAGTTTAGGCTCTTTTGTATGCATATAAGTGTTGACAGTTGGCTTTTTGCAAAATATGCCTTGAACTTTAAAAAGCACAGAAGCGATCTCAGAAGATCCTCTAGGGCTTGGAGGAACATCATACCTAGTGTATGGAGAAAATGAATGAATAACCAGGATTGTCTGAACGATATGTGCTTTTTCAAAGTGCTGTTACTACTTAAGCTAACTTTGATAATTAATTAACTTTTTTCTTTCATTATAATGACTGAGTTTATTACAAATCAGAATGGGATGTACAGCTGCTGAAATGTTACTTGCACTGTAATGTTTGTGGTGATATAAAAACTACAGCTGAGAGTATATTGATATGGGCAAAGGTAAACTTTATGTCTATGTGTAGTGTGTATGTACGTGTATGTGTCGGTGTATATATCTATCTATCTATGTCTCCAGTGTGTGTGTTTGTGTATATATGGCATATAGTATAAGGAGTTATGGGCAGAGGAATTTAGCATGAGATTTTTCTCTTTCTATTAGGCTTCCGTCAATCTTGTCCAGTTCTATGAAATAGTATTTTAAGTGTTGATCCCAATCTTAAACTCCTCCTTGGAGATTTCAAGCATAAGCACAGAAGGACTTGAATAGGATCTGTGAGCATGCTGATGGTTCTACCTGAGCCACACCACAGGATGTAGTTTTGTCTGATGTAGCTTTAACTTTCCTAAATGATGTTGCTTCTACTGCCCCCAACTACCACTTCCAAAACGATACTAGCCATTCCCCCGATACTCTGCTTAAATTGACCTATTTCCCATTCAAATTTCAATGGCTATTTTATTTTACCCTAAATGTTGCTCTCTGATTCGTATTTGCATCCTTCAAGTATTGGTACAATGTTTTTTTGCAGAATGGAATCAAAGCTTAACAAAACCATACTACTGCATCTGCTTTTTACATTTTGCCCTTTGAGTTCATCACCCAATCCTTGACTGGTGATTTTCAGCAATCCTTATAAGAGTAACTGGAAGTCAGCAAAATATTTAAAAATGTGGTTGACTTTGAATGTGTGTAGGGTTACTGTTAATTCAATGGACAAATATCTTCCTTTAGATATCTTAAGTTGTATCAGGATACTTTTTCTGTGTCTTGGACAATGTGTTTTTTTTTTCCTCCTCTGACAATATAATACATGTAAACTGCAAGTGACTGATAGTTAGCAACTGATTGGTTTCTAATTAGATTTGGAGCCTTGAAAATTTTTTGGAACCACTTTAGAGGCTACTAGCTTCCAAAAAATGTAACTGAATTCAAGCTGAGTAAACCAGTTATCACCTCTCTGTTTTGAACTTTTATTCAAGACTTCAATCGCTTATCAATACAGGAAATATATATTACTGAGGTGAATAACTTTCCGTATCTATCACATGGCTAAACATCTTCATATCAGTATAGGTATTTAATGAAGTTTCTGTACTATGTTATTCTTATCAAGTGTTTAAAACCTTGATCTGATGCTTTTGAAATGAGGGATAATCTTGCATTGACTTTAATACCATTAACTCAATCGTCCTCTGCTTCTGCAGGTTGGTTTTTCCAAGTGCTACTTAATGTAAAGAAATTTTATTCTGTCTTTTCTTAAAATGGTTCTCAACTTTTCCATTTTGCAATTCTTTCCCTTGTTAGGAAAGAATAATAGAGCGCTTGAAGGAGCAAAGGGAGCGAGATGACAGAGAAAGACTTGAAGAAATTGAATCTTATAAAAAAGAAAACAAAGACCTGAAGGAGAAAGTTAATGCTTTACAAGCTGAACTGACAGAAAAAGAGGTCAGTCTTTTCAGTAAAATCTATGTTCTTCTATCTATGTCATTATGATGAAAGAAAGTGCGTAAGAATTACTCTTGAATTGTTTGAAGTACTGAAACTCTCCCACTCCAGTGGTCAGCTTCTGAACTGCTGTTTTCTTAAGCATTCTTCATAGTCTTCACTTTTGTACATAAAATATTGCTTCAGCTTTTGCATAATCGTGTGTCGTTTTCTCTACATTTTCTTTTACAGAAGTCTCCAGTAGGCTCAAATATTCCATTGTTGCTCCTGTTTTCATTTGTCAGTTAGAGCAATAGTACAAAGTAATTGTACCTCCGGAATATAATGTCAATTTGTCTGCACTATGAATGTTTCTGTGCTTCACTGCATGCCAGCTCCTGTGATTCCAATTGGTTGTATTCTCAAAATGGTGTCTTTTGTTATCAATGCTTATCTTTGTGTCAACTCTTTTTGGGGAAGGGGAGGGGGAACAGGATCCAAGTGATTACTAAGTTGGCAATAAGTTAGTGTCCTGGTGACTAGGAATTAACTTTTTATTCTTGGTCATTTTTCAGTCTAGTTTAATCGATCTCAAAGAACATGCATCTTCATTGGCATCAGCAGGGCTGAAAAGAGACTCCAAACTTAAGTCTTTAGAAATAGCCATAGAACAAAAGAAAGAAGAGTGTAGTAAGTTGGAAGCACAGTTGAAAAAGGTAAGTTCCATCTTAAAACAACCAACCAACAGAAAACCAAAAATCAACATCCCACCCCCTCATTTTGAAAAGACAAGCTTATTTACTCTTCTGGAGTAAATCTAAAGTCTACCCATCTTAAGCTGTTTGCTGATGCTTGCATCAAATACTGCTAACTTCTTAAAAGGCTTGTACCAAAGCCACTAGTGAGCCTCACAAATTATCGTGAATACCTTTATGAGGGAATTCTGAGGAGCTGCTACAAACAGATGAACTGGGAGCAAGACACCGGAGGGAAAATAGAAGGGCAGAAAGAAATTACCAAACCAGCAATTTGTACGTATATGAATTTATACTGCTGTAAGAAGTAGGCTGAAATGTTTCTAGCATGGGAAAAAATTACAGGCTCATCCAAGAGGTGATGTACTTCGTAATAAAAAAAAAAAAATTGCTTCCAAAATGGAAACGCTAGCTAGGTTTTTTTTTTGGCATTTTTTGGCTTTGTTGGTGAACGAGTCTGTGATAATTAAGCAAAATAATGCATAGTTTATCTCAGCTAGCAATTCAGTATTTTTATTCAGCAAGTAGTGGAAGTAAGCATTTAAAGGAAAACATACAAATCCTATATTCTATAACATGGTTTTATTTAAATTGATGCGTTAAAATAGTTTTTGCTTAAATGATTTGCGAGTTTGTTGATGCCTTTTCCTACCATACATTGTTTCTTTGACCTCTCTCTGTGTCATTTGGTAATGTCTGCTCTCATTGTTTGAACACCAATCTCATGACATATTTGATGGATTTAGGCATTATGTTTGCCTTTTGCAATTCATGATTAAGTGTATGTTAAACATTAGGGTTTTTATATTGATATTTAATGGTTCATTTTCTAGAAAAGAACATTTATTTGTTCTATGAAAGTTACCAGCATTAGGATAATATTCTGGCGCTCTTTTTACCCAGGTTGAGGAGTGTCCTTCTCCGTGTTTAAGCAGTCTTTCAATAGCCTTACCTGTGAGGAAGGTATTGCAAAGTATAAAGGATACCAGACTGTAAACCTAATACTTCTATTATTTTTTAATTCAGAATGAACATGTGCAGTTAGGTGCCTGCGTTAACGTGTTTAGTTGTGGAGAGGAAGGAAGGGAATCTTTTTCAATAAACATATACAAAAGCTTTTAACGGGAACACAACTACTTTAAATGGTTGTTAGCTTATAAATGCTGTTGATGTCAGAATTAAACTATCCACAGTAGCTATTTCTCTGGAAGTCCTTTATTTTGTCTTCTTTTTTTAGAAAATATGTTTGTTTACTTAGCACTTCACTACAAAATATACTTCATTACAATCTGAAATATCTTCTTTTCTTCATTTAAAAAACTAGTTAAAAAATCCGTAAAAGCACAGATCACTTGAAAAAAAAATCCTCTTGAAGGCCTTGAAATCCTAAGTCAATCTTTTATGACTGTACATATAAACACATCATACAGTCATGGAAAAATAAGCACTTATAAAAGTCAGAGAGTGTCTGGGACGTCTTTCATATAAAAAGGGAGTATGTTCCCTGTGTATAAATACAAAGGATTATTAAATGAAAGTTGAAAACATAATAGTTTTATTATATCATAAATACAGCATAAAGCCCCAATGGAAATTCACCCAACATCTGTAGGAGACCAGGTATTTCCACAATAAAATGTGGTTACAGCCTTCCTCGTGGGCACGTTTAGTTGAACAGAAACAGTGATGACTGTTAATGATAGTAGACTCCAAACAGTAATTTTTCGATTCACATTTTCTCTAATAAAATACTTTATGTTCAAATATGTAAATATCCTGTGTTAAAAAGTAATTGGTCTCCAGAAATCTACCTTCACCGCGTTTTCACTCCTTAGGAAACTAACTGAAACAGAAATCTGGGTTATTCTTGCATATGTCTGTGTTAGAGCAGGAGGGAACATCAACATAGTTCGGAGTAAATTAACCTGCATGTCCCATAAGTGTGCTTATATACGAACATTAACCGCTACGGAAGCCAGAAGGAATGGGCACAGTTTATATCTTTTTCAAAAGTGACTCCAAAAGGCTGTCTGTTATTTTGAGAAACTGGAACGCAGATTGCACTACTCCTCTCATGTCATAGAGAAGGCACTTTTCATTACGGCATTTTAAAATCATCGTAGTTTAATGTTGATTTGTATGTTTTAAAAAATTATACTAATGAATATGAAGATAGTATTCTGTGCACATTCTGTACTAGGAGTTAGTTTTCCTTGAGCACTAATGGTAATAAGCTCTGTGCCTGAAAGAAAACATGTACAACGGGCAAGTCCAAACAAAATCTCTAGATTTTTTAAAAAAATTTATTTTAAAAGTTTCTCTTCCCTTGTTTCCTCTCCTTCCTGTTTTTGGAGAGAATAGGATTCATTTATTGATAATAAGGATGTTTTTGATTGGATCTAACGGGATCCAAATATTTTGCCGTATTACATAACTGGATTGTTTGCATTTCAGCAGCAGAAAACATGCTGATCCTAAACCCACTGTTTTCATTTTATAGAGTGGACACATTTCAAAAAGTCATAAATAGGATATTCATAAAGAGTAATTATTCATGTGACTGTGCTGTTTTTTGGTACACAAAATAATGTTTGAAACCATAGACATGCTTATTAAACTTTTTGTGACAAAGATTATGGATTGACATTCATAAAATTAAAAAAAAAAAAATCATAAACCCCAGAAGAATGCTCAATGCTGTTTTTGCCAAAATTCCGCAGATTTTTAATTGGCTTACTTTGTATTGCTACTAGTGAAAGAACAGCAGGAATTGCCTAATAGGTAGCTAAGTGTTTTTTATATATATATATGTGTGTGTGTATATATATATATAATCTTATTATCCACTCTAGAATTTCCTCCTTTTGTTGTTTTTCATTATCTTAAATTTACTTGCTTACTGACATATTTGCAGTTGCTAAAGTACTTTTTGCCAAGCTGTACTGTTCAAAAGTCATTCTGCATAGAAAATTCAGTCTTGTGTTGAACAAAAAGAAAGCAATAAATTTAATGATACAATTTAATTAATCTTTTATTATTACCATCTTTGAAGCTTTGGTGATAAATTGCAGCCTCAGCCAAAAGCACTTCTCGTGATTCATTGCTTGAGACCAGCACTTAATGTATCATCAAAAGTGGACACCTTTCTTTATTTCATGGGTTATTTAACTTGAGAAAGGGAAAGTAACATAAACCTTAGATTTCTTACTCCAGCTATTCTTTTTTAGGAGCCAAAGTCAACATTTATGTTTCCTCAGTGCCTCTCACTTTCACCAAGGAATGTTTAGAATCTTAAATTTCTACTTTTTTATGACAAGTTCTTCTGTGCAAATGCACCGGTTTTGTTGAGCTAATGCTGTTTTCCTGGATCTTTCCTTCTTTTCCTGTCTGTGCTTCACTCCCTTCCAACTTTGCAATGTAGCAAGCTGAACAGTTGTTCAATCAGATGTACAATCCAGTAAGTTCTTTTTTAAAATGCCCGCTGTAACATATGAAAGCATGAGGATCCGTTCCCTTACTGTGTTGTGCTCTTCCTCTGTGGAGCTTTGCAGAATACTTCTGGTGCTCACTACGCTATATTCATTATATCCAAATAAATGAACTTTGTGGACTTGAAGGCCATTTTAAGAGTATGAAATGTATTAAATAGGTACATACAGTATTTCTGGGAAAACAAACATCCTAGCCTTTGGGTCCTCAACTTCTCCATTAGAAAAAGCATGCAGATGATTTTAATTTTTTTTTTTTTTTTTGCTTTGCTTTGCTTTGTAATTCCTCCTTCTGCAGTACTTTATTTGATCCTTCAAACTTCAATAACTTCTAATTTATTCGGTTTACCTTAAGTGACTGAGTTGATTATGTGAATAACAGTATCTAGGCAGTGACTGCTACTATCGTCAAAAGCCCATACAACTAAAGTAGTTCAGATCAGTTTTACTCATAAAAGACTGCATCTGTATGTTAAGAATATGGAAACATTTATTTAGTCTAAGAAAACGCTGAAATGTAAAAAGATGAACGCAAAGGGCAGTGTTTGAAAAAGCCAAACAGTATTACTTCAGCTTATTTAGCATTATTCTTGCCAATGTCTGCTTTAATTGCGCAATATCTACCCTTTTGACTTGACTGTTTCTTCTTTGATTTGAGGAAGAGTAACAAACATTCTCTCTGCAGAGAACAGTTTTCATTTTTTTGGCTGAGACTGTTACGTTTAATGTGCAGTGAGCATCACAGGACAGAAAAAATGATGTAACTGTAACAGCAATTTACAAGCTATGGTTTACATAGTAATCATAGTTGGTATTATCATGTCATTGGGATATTATATATAGAAGAACTGGTTTTGCAGATTAAGTAATGTGGTACTATGCTTTCGGGAAGGTAGTGCCTTCACTGAAGTCAACGGGAATTTTGCCTTTAATGTCAGTGGACCAGAATTCCAGCTTTGGAGTCTATTATTGCTAAGTTTTGTAGCTTCTAGCCATGTAAGGGATATGTCATAACTACCTGCGGGAAACGAGAGTCACACAGAATGCCCTGTATTTACTTCTAAAGTTGTTGCTTAACTGTTTTTAGAATCCAGTCATAAATTGATTGTAAGTAGCGCCTGATATTATCACCTCTGCCGTCCAGCACACTGCTGGTCAAAGAGCTTCCCTTTGAACAATAAAACTGTTTTTTCTGTATCATCTTGGATCACCATTGTGGTAGTTATGTTTCTATTCATATCATTTGCACTCCTACTGTGCATGTCTTATCAGACTGGAGTCTTTTTTGTGTTAGTTTTTCCCTCGATTATCATAAAGACTTCCCAGTCATTATTTCAATATTAGTTATTCTGCTCTATGAAATTTGTTTGTTACTTCCTAGTCTATTTGTGTGTGGTATTCCAAAGTCAGTCCTTTTTTATTTTATTTTTTATGCCTGTATCTGCTTGATTTTCAAAAAGACAGCCTGTCGGCAGTTCCAAAATAATGGATGCAAGACCTTTTCCTTCAGCACCAAGCAGCAACTGTAATACATCCATGAGACAGGTTTTCTTAAATAAACTTTTCTTGCTCATCATCTTTCTTCTCCTACTTACATATATCAGTCTACTTCACAAAATGTAAGTAGTGATGATCCTCTTCTCCCTCAAAACCACCTAAGGTCTTGAAATGAAAATGGGATTTGGTTGAAGCCAATGGCAACATATTCTTTGAATTCCAGAAGGCCAAGATTTCACCTTTGTTCTTTGAGGTGACATAATAGCAGTTACCTGAAAGAATTTTTTTTGTACTGCAAATCCTTATGATACTTTATTTAATAGAATGTTTCCTTGACTATTTTTTTTTGAGCATAATAGTGTTATGAAAAAACAGACGGCAATCTAAAATTAAAATACGGAAGTTTTAATGCTCTTTTGTTTGCATGTCAGAGAAATAACAGTCAATCTCTGAGTATCAACTCTAAGACTTTCATTTATTGCTGAATCTAGTGTTTTTAAAAAACAGCAATAGATAGAAGTATTCTATTCTTTTACACATTTGTGTACCAAAGTGCAGATGATGCAGGAGGGGTGCAAATCCTGCATATTCTATAGTAAATGGTTTCACGATATTCAGCTGTGTGAATAAAACGTGAGCAGAATTGGGCACATGTTTTTTCATGTTTGTTTTGAAGGGTGAACTTTTTGAAATACCCAATTAATCCTTGTGCAAAATTGATTATAAGAAGTTATGTGATTGTTTTTATCCTGTAATGAAATATAAGGATATACTTACTTTTGAGTTCTGGTGAACCTTTTTCTGAATAGTAACGACTTAATTTTCGAAATGCTCCATCAGAGCAATCTCAGATTAAAATTCACAGTATTTGCAGAATCCACTCTAAATTGCTTAGAGCAGTCCCTGAAGTTAAATAAAAAAAACCTTGAACTTTAAGGAGACTACAAAAAAAATTATAGTGACAGCAATTTTTTTTTAGTTTATTATTGAAAGTAATAAAATTTGAAGGATCTTAGAAAGTAATTTCTCGCATGTAAATTCTGCTGTTCCTTTTTTGTTTTTAATTAAGTACTCGGTTGATTTCTGTGTACGTTTGTGTCTGAAGCTTTAAAAATAAAGTACTATATCTATCCATCCATTTCTGTCATGCAGAATAATGCATGCATGATTGTACCATAAAATGTTAATAGACTAAATAATTCATCTTGCATGTGTGTGCCACACTATTACAGTGTTTCTGTAGGAAGTTTGTGGTTTACATAAGGAAATTTTACTTTACTTCTAAAGTATTTGTAGTACTTACGAAGCAAATGTCAAAACAGATACATAATTACTGTAAGAATCAGTGAAATTCTAATAGTAGAGTGATATGCTATTTTTATTGAATTGTAAAAATAACATACAACAAAGGCACAAGACTGACAGACAAAACGTCATAAACCAAGTGTGCTACTTTGAAACTAGCCTAATCTGCACGCACAACTATTATCATTGACAGATACAGATTAAGAGATCAATTACTTTGCTGCTGAAAGGTATGTACGAACCAGTCACGCTCACCCATAAAAGACCCATAAAACCAGAAAATGTCCGCCCCCCAAGAAAACAGAGAACTTAAGGAGAAAAAGGGGAACAGAAATGGAAAAAAACAGGTAGAAGAGAGGACAGCAGTAACAGGTAGAGACTTCCTGATTCAGGTGATAACCATGCAGCTTCTGGTTAGAAGTGATCCACAGCCTGCAAAAAAGCCAAAGAAATCTGCCCTGTCCGAGTGCGAGCAGAGTCGGTATCAGCCTTTCAGCTCCTTTGGGCTTACTGTTTGACCTCACAAGTCAAGTTCCATCTGCCAACAAATCACCCCTGATCTGTATATAACAATTAAAAAAAAGTGCCTAGTTCAAATCCAAACACACCTTTCAAATCCGTAAAATATAATAGGGCTCTTATGAGTGATTCTGTGCCTTTGTCCTGCCTCTGTCCTGCTCTCTTGTAGTATCATCATCTTTGTTTGTGACATGAGGATTCCCTTCAAGGGACTCGGTGGAAGTCAGAGTACCACCTGCCGAAAGCTCTTCTAAAAAAAAGTTTTATGTTCTTGCTCTCCCTTTTTAACTAACTTTCCTTTCCTTCTTCTTTAAGGCAATGCCCTTGTAGAAATCTGATTCCTGCCAATAGTCCAAAAATATTATATAGGAAGGGCTTCTGAAAGTAGAGGCAACCAACTTAATTGGTGGTTTGCAATACTGGGATTTTTTGATTTTTTAATAGATTAGAATAGTATTCTACTTGTCTTTGAACTGAATGCTTATATTGATTTGTATGTGACATTATGGATAACTGTGCTGCATCTCAAAACCCTGTATAGATTGCATACTTGATGATGTTGGATTTAATCATATCTTAGAGATTCCACTTTGTATTGAGAACCATAGGGAAATACAATGACCAAGTTTGTGCTATGGAATTTTCCAAAAGCACATCCGACAGATACGGAATGGCATGAGTACCACAGAAAGCACAAGAATGGAAAATACTTTTGAATTTAACATTAATTTCCTTTGCATGCATTTGAACAAGGATTATAGGGCTAAACAGAAGAATGTAATTTATATCTATTATTTAAGGTGATGTTTTGGTTCTAAGCTGTGCAGTAGATAATTTGTTCAGCACATTTCTGAGCTGCTGTGTGACAGGAATATTCTATGGTAGTTGAACATTTGGCACCTTTGCATTGGTGACTCTATCATGTTCTTGCCCAATTGTGCATTTTCATGGTAGAAAGTCCAGTGTGGTAATGAAAAGTAAAAAAAAAACAAAAACAAAGATAGGCTTCTTTATTTTTACTGCATTGCTTCTTGTCCTGCGTTAAAACTTGACGGTGGGGGAGAAGTTTGGGCGGAAGCTGAGAGTTCCTGTATACTATAGTGAAGAAAAGAGTGGTTAGAAGCAGGAAGGTGGGTGTTTTGCCTGTTTATGAAATGATGGAAGCAAGGCTGGTAAATAAGTGAATTTTACACTAAAATGAACAGAAGGGAAAGAAAGGTGACAAGGAGGAATATGAAAGAGTGATAGATAGCCTCTAGAGGGGAAATGTGAAGTTCTGGACTTACACTTACGAGAGGAGGAGAAATCTGAAGAGCTATAGGGAACAACATGCTCTTTGCATAGCTTTCTTAGTATATTAAACGTGTGAGTTGGGTTGTATTTTTTTTTTTAGAGTGAATTTACCTTTACATATGGAATTATTCTTTGCAAAGAAACACTTAGTGTTCATTTTGGAGAGATAAAGCATCGTCTAATTTCTTAATAGAGCTGATGGAAAATTGAAGTGGTTTGCAGCTGGAAATTGGTACACAATCTCTCACATAATTAGCCCTGAGTCTATTACATTGACAAAAAATAGCGAAGCTAGCTGAAAGTAAATTTCTTGACATAATTAACACCTGGTATAAAATAAATCAGTTTATTATTAAAGCAGGAAGATTTATAAGGATGAAAAGGAATCTGTTGCTAGCATTTCCCCCAAGCAGTAAAGTCAAGATACTCGCTGGATGTTACCTTGAAACGAGCTCTGTGTTAGTAAAGTCGTGTATCTGCATGGAGCATGAGTTATTATCCAAAATAGAGAATTTGAAGAGCAAGGACAGTGGGTTTAGTAGGCTTCTCATGTCATTTCCTTGACTTATTTTGGTAACTAATTATTTATTCTGAATAAAAATCTCACAGGGGGATATATAACAGTTACAATCTACAATCTTTTTTCTTATTATCCTCATGCTTAAATGATATGTTACATGCAAACACCCTAAGTTTCTTCTGTAGTAATTTCAATTTTTTTAATTGTTGTATTTGTACTAAACCCAGAGTTGTCTTTATTTATACAGAAAATTTTTAACCATTGCAAAGAATATGAACCTTCTAGTATCTGTAGTTTATACTCTTTCCAAAACACGCATGTTTCATTTTGATCTGCATTTCTTTCTTTGCTTGCTTGCATTGTCTGTTCCCTGAAATTAAGAAGATAAATAAGTCCACGTCTTCTCTGAGTAATAAGATAGTTGGAGGACCTTCAGTTCTAAATATCCTGAATTTCTGTAAAATTCCTGTATGTCGAGAGAATGTTATCTGAATTTTCTATGTTTAATGTGCACTGCCTTAAACTACTTGTTTTTTCCTTGCCTGCTCTTTCAAGATGCCAATTAGGAATAATGGGAAGCAAGGGGTAGGCTAAGCATTGCAGTGCATTGTTGTTTCCATCTGTCTGTGATTATTCCAGCCAACAGTTTAAAGCACTTGATGCCAGATCATGCTCCCATTGAAGTTAATTGGTTTTTTGCCGTTAGGTTTGATGGGAGTAGGACTGGGCTCTGTGCTGTTGTTGTATTCATTGCTGTTCCTTCTTGTCTGTGAAACTGCCACCCATCCATGCATGTGTTTGCCAGGTTTGTGCCGTTTTCACCAACGGGCTTGTTCTTCTGATGTTGCAGGTTAAGTATTAATGATAAGAGAAAAAGGATTATTGGGTAAATTGTCTGCTGAAGGCTACTTTCTAGTTTATTGGTTTGTCTTAAAAACAGCACTGCATAAAACCAATTTCTTCCTTTTAAACTCTTCGAATCAAACTGCGTTTCAAACACCTGGTGATACAAGTTACCGCAGGTATATATGTGTCTATGTGCCTGTATATACACATATATACACACACACATCGACGAAGTCTGTGTGTGTATATATGTGGGGAAAAGAGAGACTATGCTTTATTAAGAAATTGCCTATATATTTGAGACACTTTAAAAGCTTAATGTGAATTAAATGAATTACAAGGTGATTTTTTTAGTTTAAAAAACACCTTTAAAATATGGTCACTTTAATATGTAAAAAGGCTTAATAAATCCCCTCCCCCTTCAGGATGATAGCGTTTGACTATAATTTTAGACTATGAAGATATTTTCATTCCTTTTTATAATCTGTAGCAAATATTGTCATCAGACAGAAATACCAATAATCCTTTTTAATGAAAATTTGAACTCCAAGACTGAAGAATTAAAGCTCTTAAAACTATATGAATTATTGTCATCCTTATTTTTTTAAAAAAATATTGATTCTGAAGGCTCATGAGGCTGAAGAGGAGGCACGGATGAATCCAGAATTTGCAGACAGAATGAAACAGCTCGACAAAGAGGCGTCGTACTACAGAGAAGAATGTGGCAAAGCTCAGGCTGAGGTTGACAGACTCCTAGAAATACTCAAGGAAGTAGAGAATGAGAAGAATGACAAAGATAAGAAAATTGCTGAGTTAGAAAGGTAATTCTTTGTATTATTTATCTTACATTGGGTGGCTTTTTATTTACTTTATTAAGCACAATATGCTTTTTAACAGAATATTTGTTATGTCTTTTAAAACTGAATCAGAGAAAAAAAAAAAATGCTACCTGAAACCTGCATCTCCTGTCTGCTGACTGGAACAATTTAAGGTTCCCACTTTTTTAGTAGTCTCCGTGAAAGGAACGTGTAGGAAAAGCCATAGGCAATTTACAGTGACAACAACCCTTGAAGAAAACCTTGTTGGGGAGCGATCCTGCCTTTTACTAACTAGTAAATCAAAACTGTCCCCACATATGTTTCTTCAGTGTGAACAGCATCACTAGTTCTCAGAGGTCCTGAAAAGTATTGGTAAGTATGTCTAATCAGTCTCGTGCCTATTTAATACTACTTGTAACTACTTCTCAGTGGTTCTGTGGACTTCGTCCGCTTCAAATGAACATCTTCTGACGTTGACCAGGCAGTGTTTGTCTAACATCTGGGAAGGTTGTACAGTCTTTCCTTAATGGAGACAGGAGGGCTTTGGGATCCATCTGTCTCATGCCCTTCGTAATTAAATGATTCTTGGATCCTTCTCCCATACAGTATGCTACAATTTATTTGATCGATAAGCAATTTATATGGCTCTATTCCTTTGTTTCCTTCATGTACTTAGCACCTCTTAGGTAAATGAAAGAAGGAATTTTATGTTTTCAAATATTTTATATAATTGTTTTCTAGTGATCAAGTCAGAAGTGCTTCATGGTTCCAAAAGAGAAGTTTAAGGCGTCTTATTGTTGTGATTATTGCTGTAATTCCTCTGAAGACACAGCACTGCTCTGTCCCTTAGGGAGAATTACTATGAAAGAGGGGAAGATCTGCCGGAAATGTTGGTCACCGTAGGGGGAGGAAGCCAGTTTGGAAAGGAAGACGTGTAGAGCATCTTTTACTGATGATGACTTATCAACAACGGTCACAGTTATCTGTTGCCAAAATTTATCTTTCTCTGTAGACGTTTGGCAAAGGTTTAATGATGATAATAGTGAACGGTTTATAGTTATCAATCAAAGTGTCATGAGAACCAAGACCTCAAATTTAAAGTGAGAAAAAAGGGTTTGTACTCGAAATAGAGCTGAGTGTTTACATGAGGATAACTCAAGACATCAGAAGGAGTTTAGAATACTCTGCTGTTCGCATCGATTCTAATGTGTAAAGCAGATACCAGAGGTAGCTAGTAATGAAGGGTGGTCACTTTGTGCACCGTGACTGTGAGTTCTGCCTGAGCTCTCCTAAATCCTAAAGCGGTATGTTGGAAAAAGGTAACACGATTAGTGAATTTGTGTGGGCAAGAAAGTGCTGCCAATGCCACCCATCGGTGCCTGTACTGTAGGGGCAATTACAGACCTGTGCTTGTAATATAGTGACTCCAGGTGTGACCAAGCTGGTGGAAACGGACTGTGTGATTTAAATATTTTATATAAAAAGAGATAGAGAATCGATTTAGATGAGTAGATTTATTTGAATTAAATTGAGAATTATTGACTGCAAATCAATGATTACAAAGAAACAAGGAACCAAGGGATGCAGAGGTCTTGCTGTGGCCTTGTCAGCATACAACCTGTTATTGTCTGAGAACCCTTATAACGGGTTATCTACTGGACAGAATTTTCTATTTTTGTATCTTTTTTTTTTTTAAATTAAGTGCACTTTTATCAGTGAAATTTTGGGACGCCAATTTCCAGTCTGTTATTGTTAATGAGGGTGTTGATCCTGAACTAACTTTTCAGAAAATAATTTGGTACCACTGAGTGAACACAGACTTTTTGTACAGGATATACTGTACTTTGAATATGATGAAGTAGTTAAGCTTTGCTATGAACCTTTAAGTGCTTCTGTAATGCTTACAATGAAATATCTGTGGCATAACCAACTAAGGACAGTAGTATGTTGCGATTTTTGGGAATCATCATGCTGTAAGATTTGTAAACTGTATTAGCTTTAATGCAGTTTTTCACTTGATTTAACTTACGTACAGCTTTCAAGATTAATTCCAAATTTGTATACACACAGTGTAGGTAAGTTAATTATTGTAAACTAGAATTTGCATTAAAAAAAATCTATTATTGATTTAATCAACAGAAGTTATTGCCTTTACTTGGTAATGGAGTCTTAAAGCAACTTTCCACCACGCATAAACACGGCACAAATTCATTGGTTGGTACAACAAGGTTGGCAATCTACCAGCAGTGTAAAGGTGTAGTAGGGAGATATCTGGAGATATTTTTAGAGAACGGGTATCCAATCAGGCTCACTTTAGGTTTCTCTATAATTTAATTTATTTTCTCTCCCTCTTCCTTATTTTCTAAAAATATTGGCCTGAAGATCTAAATCTGTGTATAACTCTGCCACCTGTTGGTGTCCCTAGAGAGGGAACTCCGTTGAAATTCCCCTTTCTAGGCGGTCGGTGGAGTGTAAATTGATGTAACATTTTATGAAGTGCTACTAGTTTTTCTGCTTGTAGTGACTACTTGATTGGCTCATTATTGTAGGGAAGAGGTGGAGCCAAAGCTCAGTTTACCCACTTTATGGGAATAAAACATTGCAAAAATGACTGCAACTTTAACAGAAGCATATTTGAAAATGTTCTTTCCTTCCCGTCCTGCTGTTTTGTAATTCATGTAATGTGCTCTAGGTTGCTATTTTCTCTCCTTACTTTTCTCCTTTTTCCTTTTTGTTTTTTTTAATCAGAAACCACGTATCTTCAACATTTCCCCTAACTTCAGATGCAAGGGCTTCTCTAGGGTTTTTTAGGAAAACAAATGCTCTTTTGAAATGTATTTGTTGGTTAATAGCTTGCTGGGATCTGTGCTCACTGCTATGCCAACATCTTTACATTGCAAGATAATTGCAACAACATAAATTCTCAAAATCTACAAACATAAATTTCTGAGAGTGACAATCTAGAGTATTGCAAGCTATGGTGTCTTCACAATATTTATTATATTCATATATAAATTCATCAGCATAATGAGGTGTACTTGTATAAATCATCTTGAAAAGTACAAACATTTGTAACAAAGTTATAATTTACAAATTAAAATAAGAATTAAAACAAGATGATTAATACTAATGTTCTACTATTTATCAGAAAGTATTGACACAGAAAGTGTCAAATACCCAAGGGCAGAAATATCTGCTTCAAGATATGGGCAATTGAATTTATAAATGTATGCTATTTGGCAGAGGAACATTATTAATAATCCTGAAGATTTCATACGAATGATAGTTTTTTGGTTTTAACGTGATTTTCTTGCTTCAGAAACTATCACACTTCTGATTTGCATCATTTAAGATTCACGATTCATACTATTCCTCATATATATGAACATGTTGGTCTGTTTCTTAATTATACATATTCATTTAGTATTTTATAACTTCTTACTGCTACATAGGAGAACCAATTCCTCTTCCTATACTAAAGCTGCTTGATAACATTTATTACATATTTCATTATTAATATGTTTATAATAACAGGTTAAAATTAAATGCAATATATCCCAGCATAATGTACCTTTGGTAAGCTTAGCTTGATGTTTTTCTTTGGTCTTCTTGATGAAGGAAATGTGTGGATTTTTGGTTTGGTTTGGGTTTTTTTTTGACAATGTAGCTGAAACTGTGTAAGATAGCGATCAGCTTAAATCTTAAGGCGAAGGGCCTAGCCAAAGGCACTGCAACTGGAAAGGAACTGTCAGGGTGGAAGGAGTATATTGTTTGATGCTTTTATTAATGCTGTTAGAATAAAAAGTGTATTTATGAAGTATGCTAGGGAGTTTGAATCGTGAAATCCAGTGAAATGCAATAGTACAAAATGCATGATTGTGAAATTAGGACCGGTAAGACTGCGTGCTGTATGCTAAGGGCGATCCTTGATACAGTTTCAGAAGAGAAAGACTGGGTGAATTTGCTTATGACAGTGTCTTTATGAGCCATCTAAATAATGAAGCAGACATCTAAATAATGAGGTGTGAGTCCTGGTATGTCAGAATACATGTTTGCAGTAAGGCTAGGAAGGTATTAATGTCATCAAGCAGTAGCAGGACTCCACATGGAACACTCCGCTGTATACTTCTCATCAGTCATTTTCAAGAAGATTGAATTAAAACTGGAAACAGGTGCAGAGAGGGCTGGTAGGATAATTAAGGGAGTGGAGTGCTCGTGTCACAGGAGGAGTCTAAACAGCAGTGGTTTGTTTCTCTGGCAAAAGAAAGGCTCGGTAGGGATGCTTGTTCTCTGTAAATATGTGAAGGGGTAAGCACTGTGGTGAAAGAAGAGTGATTTTAGTAAAAGAGTGTTGACACATAATACAATGGATATAAATTATCCATTAATAAATTTAGGCAGAAAAGAGAAAGAAAGGAAGAAAAAGTTTTCTCATTCTCAGAGGAACGAAGGTGCTTTCTGAAAGAAACAAAGGGAATGAGAAACCTAACTGGTTTTAAGATGCAGCTTGATAAATTTATGAACCTGATTGAGATGTGGCTGCCTGCAATTGCATGCACAATTTCAGTCCTCAGAACCAGATTACTCCTCAGTCTTGTGCTCTTACAGGAATAGGATGCTGTTAGCAACCTGTGTGCATGTAGTTTCTGTGTTAATTTTACCTTACTTAACATTCCATAAATATCTATGCAAACACATTGCTTATATTGAGTGGTTTCTTAGGGATGAGAACTGTAACTAAGCGCTCTCAGAATGTAAGAAAGGCAGGTTTCCTATTGCCTACGTTGTGACCTCTGGCTTAAAGCACAACGACTGGGAGAAAAAAGGACACTGTACGGGCATGTGGGAAGCTGAGGATGAAAAAGGAGCGGAGAGGCTGCCCTTGCTCATGGGTCCTGACACTGTAAATAACATTCCAGCTGTTGTCTGGAACCTCTTTTAATGGCAAGACAAATCCCATGCAGGGAAGTGGCGTGTTTGGAGGAAAAGAGCTAGATTAATAATTACTTTCTCAGGCAAGGCCATATTTAAAAATCCATTGTCATCAATTGCTTTGAGTGCCCTTACTGGAGAGACCAGACTGCCCATCAAGCTGCAAAACGCAATTCAGGACGCAGTGGGCTCTTCACTTTAGTCATCCCCAGGGACACAGAAGGAGTTTGGGCAAAGGCTGATAATAAAAGATAGAGCAGGACTAGTGTGTTACCTACCTTCTTTAAGAGAACAGGCTATCAAGTAACCTGTCTGGTAGAGGATAAATATTGTAATCCTAACCAGACTGTTGATGGTTTCAGAGCGAAATGCTGTAGCTTGATGGTGAAGTGATGAGAACATAGTGTAGAATGCAAAATCTTGGATCTGCCTTTCTCCAGTGGTATGTTTGGTGGTTGGGCATTTGCTTGGTTGAGTCTAGCTTCTCAGCAAAGCTTACAACAATATACACGTTCATTTAAAAATACTATACTAGCTGTCAGACAAAAGGAGTTTGCTTTTAAACAAGCTGTTTGGTTTTTTATACCCACTTTGCTGTTGTAACTTTCGGGTGATAAAACTGTCGATGTGCATTTAAACTCTTGGGGTGTTCAGCCTACGGTTAATTAATTCTGAATTCATTTGGTTTTGAATTCTGATTAAAGTAAGTCCACACAGCACTGACAATTTACTGCATAAATGACAAAATATTAGCATACAGAATTATTGTGTTAAAAAAAAAAAAAATTTTTTTTGGCTTTTAAAAAAATTTCCCTTTCGTAAGTGAATGGAAAGGTGTGCACTAGTGACAGCTTTAAGGATTAGTCTATCTAGGTGTCAGGTAGGAATTTTTTTTGTCTTAATTGAAAGGACGTGTTAGGTATTTTTTTACAAATAAGTTATCAAGCATCAGAGTATTTTCAGTGATGAAATACTAGCCTTATTCTTCAGACTGGAGGAAAAAATTGCCGTCAGCTTTAGAAGGGGCTGTATTTCCTGGAGGGGGCAAATCTCTACCTTTGGTTATTAGGTAGAGTGCTTTGGGAACTTCTGCATGCTATCTTTGAACAAGCTGCCACGTCGTTTAGCTGTTTGGGCTTCCATGGGAAGACTTGAACGTGGGTCATCAAGCCTATGTTGGTTCAAAAACTTTGTGGTATATGATGAGACATTTGTGTGGCAGCAAACACTACCGATATCCACCTGATTTATTTGTTCCATTCAGTACATGTATGCATTTGGACGGTTATAAATATGGGTTTTCACAGTCCACAAATGACAAGGTGCCATTTTACTTTAAAATTTCTGTTTTATTCAGTGCACAGCAAGGATATACTGCTACAGAAATTTTATTTTACTTCTCGCTTTCCCCCTTGCCTTTCCTTTTCTTTTTTGTTCTAAAAAAATCTGCTGATATAACATCTGCTTGTTATATTTTTACAGAACTAATGTGTTCCTCCCTTTATTCTCTTTTGCTGTCTTCCTCCCTATCTGTTTTTCTCCAAACTGCTGCTTTCATCCCTACTCCAACCAGCTTGACTTCCAGGTCAGTATTTTCTGCTCTCCTATTTAATTACTCCTTCCGCAATGAAGGTTTTCATTGATGCTTCATTTATTTGGCCATTTTGATTCCATATTAATAACTTCTGTTTGTGTCTTTTTGGGTTTTGTTTTTATTCAGCTTGTCCCTATTGTGAAGTTTTTGGTCGTTCCATTTCTAGATCAGAAACTTTGCAGTAAATGAATGCTTTTGTCAAAAGTCTGTAAGAAAAAAATGTTTATTAACAACATATTAAATGCATGTGTTGTTTTGTGTGAAGATTTTTTTTTCTTCTTTCACTTTTACTTTCATTATCTTTGCATAGGGGGTTCAATATTGGGAATAACTTTTTGGTAGACAACCCAACCCAGTAGGTAATAGATGAAACAATAACAATAATATACAGAGAGATTTATACTGAAGATCAAAGACTTATTCTTAATACTTTACTGCCACCACTTTTACTGTTATTGCAAAAAATAATAGGATGCATTGAAGTGGTTCAGCTTCTGGTTCAGAAAATTTTAGCTGTTTGTGCTGGCCAGATTCTGGAGCAGAAGGTAACTGCAAGGGAGGCGTATGTATGTGTACGATTATATGCTGTGTTTGTATATGGCATCATCTAGTCAGATTCACGTTTTTCTTTCTTCCAGGTTTTAGTTTAGTTTAGGTAGGGTTTGTACTCGTACACTTTTTTTTGAGTAATCTTATCATCTGATCGAGTATTATGTCTTGTGGTGCTTGTTAAAAGTACAAATTGATCATCGACAATTTTTTGTCTCTTAGTAGGCCTTGATGGTAGTTTTTCTTTCTCATGCTTATGAATGGCTGTAAAGTGTAAATTAGTGAAGTCTTAAAACATCTACTTGGTATTTTAGAAACTAATAACTTTATATGATTTGGATTACAGGTTCATCTCCTTCCTTTCCCCATTTGTTTCAGTGTGGCTTTTTTTTTTCTTTTCCCTTTTCCTGTGAGAAGTATTTAAGACAGTTCTATACACTTAAGCTCATCCCTTATTTTTCAATTTCTGAAATTGGTGATTGAAACTTGCACGAAGTTTTGTTTCCTGTACTGAAAGAGCATTGCTTTAGGCAGGAACAGACCTGGTTTTCAGTCATTATAAAGGTAGAAAGTGTTTACTTCTTCATAGATCAATCGGACTGGAGTATAAAGGAGGGTGTATACTGCAAAGGCTTTCCAGCTGGATTTCATGTACCAAAATTTGGCATTTGCAGATATGGTTCCAGGTTTCAGGTTGCCATGCAGCACATTTGACTAGAATCATGGCAAATGCCCAGTCTGCCTATATAATAATATGTTCAGATCTGAAGTTTCAGAATTTTTATGTCAATGTATACTTTTTGCACGGCATTGTTCTCTATTCATATGGAAGCAGAGCTTGCCAGTTAGGGAGAGTTTCGGTGTCTAGTCTCAAAACCAAGCACAGTTCACATTCCACGGTTCAGATGTGTCAGAGGAGTTTCTGATGTGGATGCCTTCGAACTGTGTGGCAAGAGATGGCTCATTATGAAAAGACTGACAAGACAAGAGGTTTGTTTTTCCTGATGTGCTTTAATGCACATTGCGATCGCAAGTTACTTTCCAGATGGAAAATTTTTTTTCAGAAGTTATTTTTTGCAGTAACAAATCAGATAAACACTTTCTTTTTATTTTCTACTACAAGCCCATTTTAATGTGCTTGGTTGGATAGTTATTAGACCTGAATTATAAAAATACCTAAACAATTTATTTTCAGAATCTTTCTTTCTTCCAGAAATTAATGAAATGCATTTACTCTGGAGTTGGCTATGACGAATTTATTGTCTGAATGTGACCACTCCGGCATTTCTGTCAGAACATACTCAACATTGATTGAAAAATCTCTCTTGCCAGAGAGAGCTTAAAGAAAGGTATTATGCTATGCGTTTGTCATTATGGTTGAATTCACTGGAATTCAATGATTGGTATGCAGAAACATTTGTTCAGCAGTTGGAGTTGCAATTTCTGTTATGTTTTATTGACCTAAAAAAACAGCTGACCTTGCTGAAGCAAACTGTCCTCAAAACCCTGCCAACTTTTATCCCTGGAGTCCTCGATAAGTTGTGGTGTATGATTAGACTTTATTGTGGGATTTCAGTGAAGTGTTAAGTTTTAGCAGCTTGAATCGTCATTAAGGTCAAAACTTAATTTAAGAAGCAGATCTGTTAATTTCTTTAATTTCTGCTAATCAATATGTTTTTAGCTGTCATTTTATTAATCTGCATTTATATGGGGTTAGAATGATTAGAAAAATGCTGCATCTATTTTATAACATGACGGGCTATTGATACTGATGGCAATCAAGAAAATTGAATACAGTGGCATAGCCCCTTACCCCTATGTGCGTCTACTTATACAATAAAAAATACTCTGAGCACGAGAATCAGTACAGTATTTTTTTTTTTTCCATGTAGGTACAGGTTACTTTTCTGGCTGCAGATGAAGAGTATATGTCTAATATACTGATCAGTGCTAGAAGTTTTCCCACCAGCCCCTGGTGTTGGCCTTCCTAATTGTTTGCGTGGGAGGCTAAAGCCCAATGTGTTGTGCAAAGCAAGGTTTAAGGAGTTTTAAATTTAACTTAGGAGCCTTCCACAGTTTTGTCAAATGTCAGTTTGATGGTTTCAAGGGCAGAGTGATATGTTGTTCAAAGATAATTTCCCTGGAGAAATTGAGATAGTGTACTAATGAAAACTGAGAGAATCTGTGATATACATTACTCTTCTGAGAGCCTGGTTATTCTGAGTGAGAAACATAGCTGTCACATGGGATAACAGGCAGATTGTTGTCGCGTCTTCCTGGTTTGCTCTGTTTGCTACATATACAGAATGAACATTTTAGCATTACGAACACTTCAACGTGAACATTTTGAAAGAGATGATTTGAGATGAGATTATTTAGATTTATCTGATTGCATGTGTGGTTTGGAATTTATGTGCATCTACATTTCATGGTGTTTAAGAAATAGTGAAGTAGAAGGTTTATTTCCTTGGAATTCTGCTTTATTAAAAAAAAGTAAAATAATAATATAAATAAGCAGAAATCATTGTGATAAACAATAAAAAGATACAAACGAGTCCCTGGAACAGGATAATGCATTGTTGTTCGTTTTTATCCCACTCACTCTTGAGCCTGTCTGCTCAGTTCTATACTTTGCCCTCTCAGTTTGCTTAAAGACATGCAGAGGTTAAAATAATAATTTCTGAGACGACTAGAAATTGATTCTTTAAATAAGGAAGGATATTTTGTAATATCTCAGTCGTGATTTTTTTTGGTTTTGATTTGGAGTATAACTACTCTGTGGAAGTAAATGGATACGCAGCACAAACTGGAAGTGAGGAGAAAAGAGCTCTCTGAAGGAAAAATAGCCACTTTGGATTGGGTTGGACCTGACGCAACAATTCGGTGTTGCTACTGTTTCCATTTCACGGTTACTAATTGCAAGACAGAGCAGTATTTGTTACGCTGCTCTCGACCTGCTGCTTCCACTGGGTTTCCCCAGGGGGAAGATCCACAGAGCGTATTTCTTTACCTCTTGAAAGTGTGAATAAAGTAGCTGTACAGCACCCTTCTGGGGAGCGTGGCAACTGCCTGGGTGCAATGCTGTCAGGAATCCTTGTGTACAGCAGAGGGGTGTGTGTGTGTGTGTGTGAAGAATCATTGTGAGATAGCGCAGCTTACCCTCACAAAGCTGTGACTGAAAAGAGACAGGGGAACTAAATTTAGGAATTGGTTGGTGGAACCAATTCTTCCACTCGCATTGTTTGCTTCCATAATGCAGGAGCAACATGCCCAGACAACGTGATTGTGACTGGCTTGAAATGCTCCGATCTGAATTTATAATAAGGGGAAGTTAGTATGCCAAAACAAGAAATCGTACAAAGTGTACCTGACTTCTTTGGAGGGCTGAAGAGGGTTACTGCAAAAGCATGGAAAGTTTGCTTTATGTGTTGAATGGTAATGGCTGGATTGATCCTGAGGATTGCTAGGTTGAGCCAGGAGTTGCAGTCAAAAGATTTGATTCAGAAGGAAATGGCAACGAAACATGAAGTGCAGCAGAGGAGGTTAGGTCCTGGTTGCTTTCAGGCGGAGGTTGGACATGCTGTGGAGCAGTTGGATGCAGAGAATAACTGGACAGAGTCAGGAGTTGGTGTTTTTTTTGTTTTGTTCTCGGTTCTTTTTGGTTTGGTTTTGTTTTGGGTGTTCCCCCCCCGGTTTGTTTGTTAGGGTTTTTTGTTTGTTTGGGGTGGGTGGGGGGTTGATGGTTTTTTAAAGGAAAAGAAAAAAGAAAAAAGCTTACCTGGACAACAGCTGGAAAGGACCTGATGAAGCAGCAGCAGGACTGGAACTCCTTAGTTGCAAATATCAGGCAACAAACTATTTCCCGTTACTGGTTACTGTTATCGCTACTGGTATCAATTAATAAAATAGCTGAGCAAGCAATTGCCATATTAAATCAGATCAAATATCCTTCTCATCTAGTGTCCTGTCATCAGCAGTATTTATTTTTTTAAAAAAGAAGAACATCAGAAGAAAATGCAGAACAATCCTTGGTGTACAAGATAGATGTGTGACAGATGAGTCTTCTGGTACGGATTTCACACATGTTCATATAAAGTGTCATCCAGTAAGAATGTGCTGAGAAAGACAGTAGTGCACTGCACTGTACTGGAGTTTCAGTGGTTGCAGGCAGCTATGTGTTGAAACAAAGTGATATGAACCATAGTTTGGAACAGGATTTTAGTAGGTCTTTTTCATTCATGCATTATCCTCGTGTGGATATTTCTAGCATCTCTCTAGGGCTTTGGCGGGAACTGTGTCAGACTAAACACTTCTTAAACAAAGATTTTGGAAAACTTCCCAGATTGTGTGTTAGGTAAACCCTTCCTCCCACGTTTTTGTCTTTGAGGTGAGAAATGTTTCAGTGATTTCTGTGACACTTGCTTTATTTCTACCAGGCAGAGTTCTTGGTTCTCTCAAGGCAACAGCATCTTTTTCTGTGGTGCAAATAATTGTGTGAGGCTCTATCATAACATAATCTGAGTATTAAGAAATCTTAAACCAGGCTTCAAATATTTCAAATAATGAGGTTTAAAGGGGGAAAAAGGAGAAAGGATTATTTAAATTTGTGGCTTTTTTTTTTTTTTAACCCAGCATTAGAATCGCCTTGTGTATTTTAAGATGTATAGATCTGTGTGGGCTGCAAGCTTGCTCCTTCGAGTGAAACAGAAATAGCTATGTAATCCATTGGTAACAGGAGCTGGGAATGTAATTAAAAGATTGAATATACTAAAATTCATTTCTCTTAATTGGTAACTGGTCATTATAGCATTTTTGTGTTCAACTGGAGAATTAGGAATGTGGGAATTAAATTCTTTGGAGATTTTAAAAATACTGTTTGGTTTGGGTGGTTTTTTTTTGGTCCATTGTTTGCACTGGTCATTTTGAATCCAGTCCTTTATAGCAAGATAGAAAGAACGCAGAGGCTGCTTCTCGGTTCTCCTGTTGAGTAGATGTTGTGCCATGGAGTTTGCTGTGGTCTCATCTTCAGGTGAATGGCAGAAAGACCGAGCATTCTTCTTTAGTAAGAGATGACAGTATTAACTTCTTGTGATAATATTCTCTGAGGTGTATAGCAGAATAGTGGCCTTTATTACCAAAAGATAAGGGCAGTCAGGACAAAGTTACCCAGAGAGTATTACCTTCCTCCAAATTGTTTTGTCCAAAAGGCAACAAACTTTTACTCAGTTGTCATAAGCTTATTTCATAAGGGAAGGTCTTAGTGTCCCCTTTTAGCCTTCCTGGCAGCAGGGGCAATCCAGCCCCAGGGTGACAACGTTTTCCTGTCTCTTCGGGAGGCACCCACTCAGACTCCCCTTCTCATCCCGTATTATAATGGACATGCTAAGGAAGCTGAGCTACGCTCATTTATCTCACTGTAGAACGGATATTTTTTTCAGTTACAGGATCAGATAGTGCCACTGTAAAAATGAAATTGGGTTACTGGGTCAGCTGTAGGTTGGTAGGTTATGTTTTTACACAGTTTAGGGGTTTAAACAATTACAAAGGCAATTAGTGCAGGCAGTTGAAGTCTTGCCCCTTCTCCTTTTCAGTGGGCAGTAGAGAGGGGAAAATACAGTTCTTCTACAGAGAAAAGGAAAAGAGTGGGAGTAAGATCAGCTAGCTTTTCTGCTTTGGAATAGTGAGGGCAAGAAGGGCAAAGGTGAGACAGGACTTTTTCTTTATTTTTTTTTTTTCTATAGTATGGTAATAGATTAGTCAGACACGCAAAGAAAGAAATCCCTGGGGATTTGGGGATGAAGTATTGCTCCAAAATGTGGCCTTCATGATAACAGACATGGAAAAAATTGTATTTTTTTCTTTTGAGTCCATCTAAACAAAAATCAAGGAATGATTTTTTTTCTGTATTTTTTTTTTCTCCTTAGGAAGTCTTCATTCAAAACATTTTATTCATATTTGCCTATGTAGTGGTCTGTAATAATCTGTGAGCTTTTTATGTCGGTCTGTCAAATTTTCACATTAAAAGCAGACAGACTTCCGAAACAAAGCAGAAGAAATGTTATTTTTTAAAATGGTGTAATAGCTTTGAAATTTTTTTGGCTGATGTACAGCAATGTTATACTTTAGTTCTAGATTAATCAGTATGAGCCATGTCCTCCTTAAGGCAGACAGTTAGCTGTCCACTTGTATTCTCAGAATTGGGGTGCGTTGGTGGTGTTATCAAATGGGATAAAGAGGCTGTGCAGAGAAAGTATTACAAGTTTTGGCACCTTTTTTAACAAAGTAACGGATATTCGTAGCAGCTTTGTCATCAGACTGTTGGAATAACCTGAGAGACAAAACCGTAATGAAAGAATTACCCTTGAGGGGGAAACGTATTAGAAGTGGTAAATTGCTTAATTATAGCTTTGGGCTCTGCTTAGTCTCCATTCTACATATGTTGCTTGTTTTGTGGGTAGAGTGTATTGTATCAGTGGTGAATGTGCACTTGGTGTGGGATGGGGATCAGTTTTGGGAGGGCATCGCTGAAGCAGTTCACACTGATGCATTTAGCCCTGCAACATAGATACGTTTTTCTCTGCTTTGAAGACCCTCCATTGGGAGAATCAGGCAGCTGCTTTGTACCTTTGTTTTTCCTTTTTTGCTTTTTGGTACTGCAGTTGTGACACACCTTACTTCAATGAGGAATTTTCATCTTCTGGGCGGCTTGGGACATACTAATTCTTTTCTCACTCTTAACAAATGCACCACTAAAGAGTTGCTTTCTCTGTTGCTGTAACATGCCGTGTTTACTAGTCAGTGGCCCTCACAGAAAAAAATCATCGTGTACAACGGTGAGATGGCTTTGTAGTTTTGCAGTGAGTAGATTTCATTTTACAAGGAAAAAGGCAAACTGCTTATGAAATAAAATATTGTTATTATTTTATATGTTAATAAATTTTAATGTGGTTATGATCATTACTCTCTGCCATTTTATATCAGGGCATAAAGCTGGATGAATGATTTGGCCTGGAATGTACAAGCAGTCTTGTTTCTGAACATCAGAAAAAAAAAAGGGAGAGTCCCAATATAATTTTTTGCCATCAAGGGAGAAAGAATAAAAGTTATTTTGAAGCTCAGCTCTGTAACGTGCTGGCTGTTTCAAAGTAGTTAATTTCTTAACGGCCGGAATGATTGTTTCTGTTTTTGCTTTTAAGGTACTTTTTATTTTTTATCATCATGACAATTGTATTAGTTAATAAAAAGAAAAGAATAAGGAAAACCCCCAAATCTTAAAAGATGTTCTGGACATAATAATTCTTTAGGTTATAGAATCTGGACTTAAAAAAAACACAACAACAACCTGAAAGTTTTTGTAAATGTGAAGGACAGCACAGGAAGATACTACTTAGATTTTTATTAGCATATCATAAATCTTAAGGTGAACTAGAGTCTAACTTATTAAATGAATTTAGCAGTCAAGCAGGAGGGCTTTATTTTAGAAAAATGATGGTTATTTGAAGTATGTTATATTTTCTTTGTCATATCAAAATTTCAGCTTGTCGTGGATATAGGTTTTCTTATCATGATAATACTTTTTTTCCCCAGACAAATCCATCTCAGGGTTGTAAGTGAATAAACAGTGTCCTTGTGTCAGGAATGCGTCTGTCAGTAGCCCTCTTAATGTCTCTTGGGATGTTTACAGTTTGTTAGAGTCTAACCCATCTTTGGTTTTCAGGTTTACAGGTTGGTAGTAACAAATGTATTTGTATTCCAGGAAAATGCCAGAAACAATACGTAACTTTGCTCATATATTAATGGAAATTCTATCTTATGGATTTCAGTGGAGTTGGATCTTAGTTTTTAACAATTACCCTCATGCTGTTTTTTTGGTCTTGACTCAATAAATTAAATGGGAACCTATGCATACTGTCATTTTTGACAGCGAGAACCGAACTGTTGGAACTATTTCTGCTGAGTCTTACGGAGGTGATGTAGTTCAGAATGGGCATTCACATGGACAGGACTTACAGGATCAGGTCTTCTGCATGGCTAGCTACTGAGATCCAAAGTGCCTAGTGAAATGTTGGGATGCGTTTTATTGCTCACGTATGTGAATTGTTTGTAAAGGTGTGGACTATTCATAAAGGAGAAGGAGATCATCTGTTAAAAAGAATTTTCAAGTAATGATGTTGATCATATTGTACTCAGTGCACGCCTAGAACAATAAGTGAAGTTTTTTGATTATTTAAAATATGTATACAAGACTAAATTTTAAAATGTATTTTTGAGACTTTCCTATTCTATAGAAATTACTTATTTTGTCTAAATTGTTGTGGTGGGGTTTTTTTGTTTTTTTCCCCCTGAAAACATTATTTGGTAAGTTTATTGCACTCTGCTTTTCTTTTTTTCAGTTGTTGAGGAATACAGGTTCCTAGCATGCTGGAGAATTTTTTGGTTGACTTTCAGATAGCTGGTCCCATTGTAATGCTGTTCAATGTGACGGAAATTATTGCAGGGACATACTCTTTAGAGGATGTTACAGATTTTGCTCTTGGGAGTATTTTACATGTCTGCATTTTTTGGATGCTTTGAGGAGAAAAAATCTTTATGAAATAGAGTGAAGACTCTCCTAAGCATGTAACACTTATTTTTGGCTGACATTACCAACTTTTTGGCCAAGATACCCAGGTGGCTAATTGAATCTGGGAATTTAATGAAATAGTGTGATTTTCTATAACTATCAGAGATTAAAGCATTGGAGTTTAGACAACGGTTATGCACTACTGTAAAATGAAATCTGAAAGATACTTACATATATGCAGAAACTAAATGTTAATAATTGTCATAAAAGGTGGAACTGAAGGAATTAAATGTACTCTGGTTAGACCTACGAGATCAATTTGCGTGCTATTCCAGAAGAACAAGAAGAAACCACGAAGTAACATGGCTAAATGTAGTCATTACAATTAGTGATTTTCGTACTAGCGAGAACTAAGTGTTGCTACTGTTTTGATATTGGTCTTTGTCTCCATCGCACTGATGTCTATTTCTTAAGAAGACATTTCAATTAAAAAAAATAAATAGAATGAATGGCTAGTGTCATTGGTGTAAGGGCATCTTGCTGTTTGCACAGCAAAATTAAGGGGCTCTTCTTTGATCTGGACTTAATAAGGGACAAAGCGGTAGGGCCATGTAAAATTTTTTTGTCTTTTCCCTTCATCTGTCTTGTTCAGATCTATGATATTCTAAGTGTACCTAAATATTTAGCAATCATAGTTTGATGGTTCTTCAGCAGTATCAGCAATCAGAGCTGTTACGGTCTATTGATTCCTGTGTTGGTGGTCTGAGCCCTTTTTTCTGCAAAAGTTGTCGGATGCTGAGGAAAACAGATGTAGGCATTGCTGTGGTTTAGATACCCGATTTTAAGTCTAGTGCCCAGTTGAGGTGTAAATTAATGGCTGTGGAGCGTTCTGTGTGTTGAGAAAGATTATAGAAAATTATCCCATATCAGAAAGGCTCAGGAAGAGGAATGGGGAATTATGACTGGCTAATTTTTAGTGGAGTAGCATAGCTACAGGCTACTGCGTATTTACAGTTCAGAGCAATGGCCTGATCTAGGTTTAAAAAAATTCATAAACTCAGTTTAACGTGCAGTAAGGTAGTTTCTAGAGAAGTATGTTACTTTATATAACCTTTTTCTCTTCATTAGGAATGAAACAATGTCTAATGTACTAGAAGAATCAAATTTTATTTAGAATTTGTTCTTATGTCTGGTGTTCTTCATCTCTTCTTTACTAAATTCCAGTATCATTGTCATCTAGTATTTATGTGGCGTGGGTGTTTGCTGGATACTGCTTCTCTATATTGAATGATCAAACGAGTTGGAAGATACCCATGAAGTCCTTCAGTTTCTAACTGTGTTTTTCTTAAACTATTGAAGATGTGCTTACATTCTAGCTCCATTTTGAAGACAGCTTAGCTCCACTCTGAATTCTTTTTCTGTCCATAGATGAAGCTGATAGATGTTTTATGACAATTACTGGCTGCCTATAACCATAGGAACACAAGTAGAAATTTAAATTTGTTATCTGAAAAAGTGTCATTAACCAGCCATTTTAACGTTTGTCCAAGATGAAGCATCTGCGTAAGGTGTTAGTCATCTACGCTTAGACTTTTCCTTCTTAAATGTTATAAGCTCAGAACATCATTTCTTTAAGCCAAATGTGGCGTTGGCACCACTTCAGTCTGCTCTGGGCTTGGGTGCTTTCGAACTCGTTTGATGACTGGCTTTCCAGGTATGTGAAGTTTCTAAAATTACAAACACAGCATAGTATTCTATAATGACTAGTTTGAGATGACTGTGATGCCTAGCTCAATGATTAAAGAATTTAGCTCACCATAAGATAACAGATACCCAACTTCAAAGTGAACTATAATGATGTGGGAAATCAGAAAGCTGTGGATTTCATCTTACTGCTTTGGGGCAGTTAGACTATCAAACAAATAATACTTTTGCATATATTTGAGTACCAGAATATGGTTAATATGTGATGGTAAGATCAATTCTACTACCCAGACCCCTGCAGCCTACATTTCACATTCTGAAGACATATACCTTAAACAGTAATGTTTTATTTATTTTATTCTAATGAATTTTGTGGTCTCATAGCTTTAAATTGAAACAGCATAGCAGAACACATTAAACTAATTCCTCATGATAAAGAATAATGTAGACTCAACTATGCATATCAGCATAGCTACTAGTAAACTATGTGGATATTTTATATCCTATATGGTAATGGCATATGATGTTTTGTGCTGATTGTTTACTGTTCGCAAATATTTTTCTATTTCTCATGCATAATCTTTACTTATCCTAATCTTCTGTTTTATTCAAAAGTGTTTTAGAAACAAGAGCCGTGTGAAAAAATGCCAGTGCAAGCATATACTCAAAGAATATACTGAATCAAGGATTACGTTTGATATATTTGCTGATAAAAATAAAATAAAAAAACCCGTTTGTGAATGTGTTCTTATATTTATTTCTTCTATTGAACTCCTCCTGTACCTTTAATGCAGGCCTAAAAGAAAACTACTCAGCTGGGCTTTTTAACTGTAGTATTTTCTTTTCATTTCCATAGGCATGTAGTCAGTTGGGGAAGAAAGAGAGGCTACGACACAGCTTTCTTTTATTTCCTACACTTCAAGATTTTGCATATCACAGGCACCAGATGTTTTCCTTTGCAGCTTTACCGTGTTCTACTTTTCAGTGTGGCATTAGACAGAAACTGAAACGGGAAGTTGTGAGAGGGAAGGGTGATGAAAGAAGCAGTTAGCGTTGGCATAAAATGGAAGTTCTTACGGAGATTAAATATAAATTAATTTATCACTTACTCAGCATTAGATTGAAAAGTATTTTATATTTTAACAGCACAAAGTCATATTGCACCACTAAAATTTCTGCCAAATACCACATTTATACGTGAAGTTGTGAAAGTAATTTTTCCTAATATTCATTTTCGGTTTATGCTGATTAGGTCTATGCTTACAATTATGCAACACGGACCCCTGAAAGCGAATTGATTTTCACTTGGAGCTACACTGAGCATCTAATGTATATTTGAATACTTGGTTTAGAAAGACGAATCTCAAATTTAGTAAAAAAAGGACAACTCAATAGCTAAACCCATTATATTTTTTAAGACCTAGAAACACGTTTAAACTGGAGCATACAATTTCTGGTTGTTTTTTTTTTATTAATCTGTCAGTGTAACTTTGACAGAAATATCCCTGCTGTTCTTAGCACTGTCATGTTGCTTGCTTATTATTGGTTAGCTGTGGCAGACTTGTGTTTTTCTGAAAATTAACCTTTCTTACAACACTGCGATAAAATACTGGTGATTTATGCTATGCTTCCAGGCCTATTGAGGTAGGTCTCATGTAGGCAGGTTTCTTCTGGCCATCATGTAGTGTATTTTTTTTAGTCAAGTGAACTTAATTTAGGGATTTAAGCATGATGCCAGAGATCTACCAAAAGACAGCTGTATTGCTATACTGATGGTCTCTTTGAGCTGGGGAAAAAAGTGTTGTTTCTTAGGAGTCTTGTCATTTTGTTAAAGGTACGTCTAAAGGGGAGAGAGCCTTAGGTGTATAGTTTATTAGAACTGTATCTGGGTACTATAAAAAATATTTGAGAATATTTCAGGAAGATGCAGGCTAAGGTCTCAAAGTCTCTAGCACCACAAAATGCTAACTCCTGACTAGAGTTGGTTCAACCTGGAGAAGCTCAGCTGTTCGTCTTCCATTTCTATGTTTTGTGTAACATAGAAATGATTGTACTAAAAAAAATAAAGAGGATGGCTTATGGCTTCTGTTGTTTTCTTCTGTTTTTTCTGAAACTTCTATTTTCTGGTAGCAATGTCTTGTCGGGGATTCTTTTAGCTTTATGGTATGTACACTCTTCACAAATTTTATTTCTAACATTAAAAAACGAGTGCAAAAGACAAATGCTGGAGACAGATGATCAGTTAGGCTGTTCTATCGTTTTGTGCCTTAACAGGCTGATGCACTCTTGAACACAACTATAGGATAAATCTGTTTTTCAAATAGAGGAATTCATACTTGTCTTTTTAAAAAAATTATCTGTGAGCTTGATGTAGATTCTTTTAGAAAGCAAAGATCTTTATTTGAATGAGCTGTACCTACTTTTATTTTTCTAGGCAAGTTGAAGTTACTTCTTTTAGGAATAATAGATTAACTTTTCTAAGTTATCTGTGTAGTTTTCTACAGTTAGGTACTGTACCTACAAACTTGTATATGGAGTGTCTTCTAAGAATTTTTAATACCATGGCAACATTTATTGGTTAGAGATTAATTGATAATTTTTCAGTATCAATAAGCAGTGAAAAAAACAGTGGTAGGACAAAGAAACCAGTGACAGAAGTAAATATGAAATGACCTAGTTTCCTTAGCATAATAAAATCAGTGTGAAAAATGTATTCTGTAACTTTTTCTTTTCCGCTGAAAGTTCTAATGTGGAGGCAACAGAGACGTTTTCAGTGATCCTTTTGGGCATTGAATAATATTCTCTTCGTTTCCCAAATTAGGATTAGTGCGTAGATCTCATTAGGAATTTGCACATGACTTTATTTTTATATAGATAAAAGGGAGCAAATTCCTCAAAGTCAAAGAAAGTTGGGAAAATACTATCTAAGAATCCAAGCAGGTAGAAAGCATTACTGGAAGGATATTTTTTTCAGTGCCCGCCAGGCAAAATTAGCTTGCCTTCTTTCTTAAAAGGTCGCGTGCTAAGTATCAGAATCAGGAAAGCTTCTGGTAACTTAGTGAATAAGATCCACAGCAAAACATAATTAAACAATGAAACAGTTAAAAAAAAATATTTTTTTTTTACTTGAGTACAGTCTTAACAAAAGAAGTATATAACAGTGGTAAAGATTGTTCATTTTTGTTAGAAGTTACTCATAAATCTATTTGTTGATAGTCTTTTGTAGAAAGAAGTCTCATTAAAAAAGACAGAAATGTAATGTTTTTGTTATGTACAAAGCTATTTGTAAAGGCATCCTTTATTCTTCATGGCATATTTATGAAGTGACCTTCTACCCCATCACACTTTAATCCTCAGAAACGTTGTATTTGTAGTCCAGGTTTTTAAAAATAGAATTTCACAACATACATTAGTCGTCACCTTCACCTTCTGCTTCCTTTGAAATGAATGCTGCTTAAAGCACCCATGAAAATTGTTGCTGAACTTACTGAGTGTGTAAGGATTGTTGGATGATCTCCCTCTGTTACAACAATTTTTCTGCATAGTGCTTAGAACACGTACATTTGTGAGCAAATGATAAAAAAGAAAAAAATCTTGTAGGCCCAAAAAATTGCTTTACCATTGTATAATCTGATGGTATTAAAGCTGTTTTGATATGCCATCTTGAAAGCAAGAGGAAGTTTTATTGTTTGCATCTGATGCTTGGAATACTTGTATCTGGAGAATCGCTGTCCTGTGTCATAGTCACAAGTCAATTTATAGACAAAAAGAAGTGATTGCAGTCATTAACACCAGTGCATATGTGTATACAATTCTTAGACATATGAAGGACCAAAACAAGAAGGTTGCCAATCTGAAGCACAATCAGCAAATGGAGAAAAAGAAGAACGCACAGTTGTTGGAAGAAGTTCGTAGGCGAGAGGACAATATGACTGACAACTCTCAACATTTACAAGTGAGTTCATTTTTCAGTTGTGTTTTAAAACCATCAAAGAAATTACACTTCTGTTTCACTGTATGCCTTCCAGGATGTATAATGAATTTCTTCCCGCAAAGAGTTGATAGCTCTCTCCCTTCCTGCCAGAGGATGCACTACTGACTTCAGTTGCATTCGTGAAATATTTACTGTTTAGAGTGAGAAAAAAATAATAGAATTAGAAGCCCTCTCCTCACAAGGAAAATAATAGAATTAGAAGCCCTCTCCTCACAAGGACTGTATTTTACTTATTTAAAAGCAACTATGTCTTTATAGCTTGTTTTGAAGAGAGTCAGAAAATAGAAGGATAATTATCCTTTCTGGATTCTATTTCTGTGCTATTCACAGCATTATATTCACAAGCTGTAGTGAGGTTATCCAGTGTGGTTATGAATGCTCAGCATGTTTGACTATCAAATGGTAGTGTGTGGTGATTTTTTTTTTTCCTTTTTTCTTTTTTTTTTTCCTTTTTTTAAACTGGACATATCTGGGTCCATATAGGGTCAGCTTTGTAAAATACAATTTATTTTTTCAAGAGTATTCAGTTGTGTAACGGAAATTCTGCCATGTTTTCCACGGTGGAGATTGAATGCAACAACATTTGAGACCCATGAGCTACTTCCTGTTCTATGTTTCTATATGTAGCTCTTCACATGAAATTCCACTGTCTGGGAGTGAAATTCTATATTAGCAGGGATATCATCATGTGGTTGCATACTCAGATCATTTAATGAGGGTGATTTGGTCTTATTAACGCTCTGTACCTGCATATGTAGTGGGTTAAAAGGGTGAGGATAGATTGTCTAACAGGGTAATAGTGAATCTGGAATCCTCAGCAAAGATCATTTTAATCTTATGTGCTTAGATGTAGCGTAGGAGAGCACTGGAGACAGCTGTAGCTGTCTCATTTGACAGATCTCTTACAATCATTACTGCACAGTTACTGCATCAGTAACTTTTCTTACAGTTGGAAAGAAATGGTTCTCCTATATCTCTTTTTTATTTAAGATAGACTTTGAATCTTATTCTAGGAGAATTTCTACAGTTTGTAAGTTATTGAGTTTGGGCATTGAGATTCGAAAGATGATTAGCTGATCTGGTTAAATGATACATTACATACTAGGGAATTTGTATTAAAGGCCACAAACCAGGTTTGATGCTTGACTTAAAAATTATTCTCTGAGATCTGACCACGCAAAACTATGAAGTACCAATTTCTGTCAGCAATGTCAGTGTCTCCACACCCAATGTTTATAGGCAAGTCTAATTTACAGTGCAAAATATCAGTTTTCCCTTGATCTGCATAAAATAATGGATTTCTGGAAAATTTCCAGTAGATGGAATTTGACCCTTCACATGGTACTGTGTTTCTCGGGTACCATTTTCTCTATGCAAAATAGAGAGATCAACACCACACCTCTCTTCAGCTTGTGTTGGTGAAACTGTGTGTCAGAATCAAGTTCAGGAAATGATACGTTATTCATGCATCCGTGTAGTGTTATATATACTTTATAACCTTGATCATTACATACGGATTGCATCACCATGCGTTCTACTGCATGTGCTATAGTAATAAGAACTTGTGGAGTATTTGCTCTGACAATATGATGCATCAAAATTAAATTTCATTTTTCAGCAGCTACTTGTAATTAATGTGGTTCAGTCAAGAGGATATGTTAGAACTTTATTTTTCAGTGTTATTTTGGAAATCTATCAGAGTGGTGTAATCATTAGAGAACAGAAGTCATTCCTAGGGTCCTTGTTGTAACTGCTATACTTGGAGCTTTCAAGTCATGTGACGAGACTGAGTCTACCAAATGGAAGTAGCATGGCTGAATGGCCTGAGTTTAGAAAGAAAGAACCTTGCCTGGTGTATAGCACGTCTGTGCTGTTCACTTGCTATAAAGCATTTACACACTATGAACAGTTTATGAAAACCAATTAACTAAGAGCTGTTATTTCTCTGTTACTAGGCCTTAAAATGTTAATATTTTAATATTGTATACTTCAACATATTACTTTCAGTAATGTACATATGTGTTGCGGCCCATCCTACACTTGCTGAGCTGCTGGGAAAGTGAAAAAGAGAGGATCCCAGCTGCTTCTGCCTATCAGTAGGTGCTTTGCATTCCCCAGCTCTTCCTCCAGTAGCTGCAAGAACAACAGGAGGACATGAGGACTGGTTGTCTGTGGTGCTGGTACAGCTGATCCTGCCTTCTCTGCCATAAGCTACATTTGTGAATGTTCTAGATTTGAACTTACTTACTCGTGCGTTCAGAAGGATACATATAATGCACTCTGTATAGGTAAATTTATTTTCTTTCCTACAACCCAAGGGTACAATACTTTCCCCAGGAAGCAAAATATAAACTGTAGTTTTCCTAGTGATGTGAACATATACAGAATTCAAATTGGGATAATGAATAATCTGACAGAGTAGAATACTTGATCACTCTTTATATTAGATTTCAGTTTATAAATAATATGTAGAGTTAATAAAATGTTATAACAGTAGTGATCTAAGGATTTAAGTGAGGCAGGATTTGTGAGGAGACACATGGTGCGAGATATATGGTATACTTTGAAAAACAAGTTTCTGGGAGTACTACACATCTGCTAATTAAAAATAAAATTAATTGGTATTCCAATAAGTACTGAATTAACATCTTAGTAAACCATGGGGATCTGACCACCTTTTCTTGTTACTGTTTATAATACCTTCTACTGTGTTTAGTAGAAACACTCTGTGTTCTAGGCATTTATAGAGCTTGTGTCTATAGTGTACTTGTTACATTTGTGAATGATATACTGAGCTGTTAGGGTAAAGTATATCCTAAAATTCTCTGGCCTGATGTAATGATTATATTTGTTGGCTAGCTGTGATGAGTTCCGCTGAGAATTGAAGAGCAATTAGACTAGTCGAATTACATTTATTCCAGCCAAGTCTCAATCCCTTTTGCAGAAGTACTGGAAAAGGTGTAATAAGAAAGCTAGTATAATTGTCTGTGGACCGCTCAGGGAGTCATTAAGGGCAAACTGAAGCAATCAAGTGAAGTGTCATCCATTTTGTACAGCCGGAGTAGGGGCTGAAGCTCTACCCATTTAGCTGTCCACTTGCTTTCTGGTAGGTTTGAAGAAGTTCAGAAGTTGGTCGTTTCTTAGAAGCTTCAGTAGTAGGTAATAGTTCCTGAGGCTTGTAGCATCATGTATATTTGTGACACTTTTCAGATAAAAGCCTCTCAAAGCTGGTTCATATCCTAGCATCAGTGCTTGCAGGACGAGTTTGAGCCTCCGATGGCCTCATCTCACAGCAGTGCAGGGCCACTGCTGTGATGGAGAGTGCCCTGGGATGCCTGGGGAGGGAATTCACTTTGGTCTCCCTCAGCTATAATTGTGAGTGATGCTTCAGGTGTGGTTTTGGGGGGTTATTTGGATGACTGTAAAATTGGAAACATCAGGGAGCCAGACTTCAGATTAATTCTTGGGAATGAAGAATAGTTGTGAGGTTTTCTGCTTTTTCCTTCCACAAATCAAGGGCAGACCTGTGCAAATCTTGCCAAATGCGATGGTCATATATTACGTAAAGCATCACAGCAGGAGAGCTGGCCCATGAACACTTTATCATGAAATTTTTTGAGAATGGTGTATCTAACATGTTCATTTTTCTCTCTTTTTTGTCTGTCTGAGAAAGATAAGCCTTTTTGAGAAATGCTGAGCTAAGAAATATACAGGCATTATGTCATAAAGTTGTGCATAATTCCTCAAATCTCTTTGCAGGATCTTGAAATGTTATAGATGTGAGACGTTTATTTCCTGAGATACGTTTTTCTTGATTCTTGTATGGAACATGTTTGTTCCAGTAATGCTGTTACCCCAATAGAATTGGGAAAGAAAACATTTGCATAACGTCGAGAACGTGAGTGGGTTTGGTTTTGATTCTGATTTTCAAACCTGTTGTAATAACAACAACAAAGTCCATTCTCTTATGTACAGTAAAAAATAAGAATGTGCATGTAATAATATTCCCATATAGCTCATCACAGAGCTTCAAAGGCAATTAAATGTATGCTTTGGTCTGATTATACTTTTAATAAATGTAAAGTATCAATTTAATAAGTGAATTGAACCTTATGGAATTGTATCTGTACTAAGTCAGAAACACTTCTCTGTGAAAACTTTATGCGAAGTGTCCAACGCATACATGCCATAAGAGAGGTGCAGGGATGAGCCTGAAAACAAAGTTGAAATGTTTAATACCCCATTCTGCTCTGTTCTACGCAGCTTCTGTGTGTTTCCACCTTTTCTTCTGGTTTAGCTGCTGGAAGAGTTTTTTGACTCTCCTAATGTTTTAAATACTTGGGTTATTTGTCACAATTCTCTTTTAGGTAGGTTGGATTTTCTTTGGGTGGAAATCCACGTGCTGGATATTTTTCACTCTGTGTGTATAATTTTCATCTCCATAATAGTTCCAGAAATGCAAAATACACTGAAGACATAGCACATTTGCCATATGTTATGTCTGTGTCTTTTAAAATAGAATAGAAGCATGGCCTAAACAACAGGTATACCTGACGTCAATTTATTGTAATTTTTCTCTTAATGCAGTGTATTTCTTACTGCATTGTCTCAAAAACTTTGAAATGGTAATATTAATAAAAAGAGGAAGCAAGGGAATGAGATAAGTCTTGCAAATAAAAATGAACAGAGCTGTGTAATCAGTTCAGAGACAGAGGAAGCCGTTGTGACTGTTACGCAGACCAGCATTAGTGTACGTAGCTGACATAAGGCAGGAGACAATTCATTGCATGAACACACAGCTTCATATTTATTAGTGCTGAAACACATATGTAGTGAGAAAACTCAACCTTGAAGTGGTTAAAATCACGAGTTACTGTATTAAAAGTGAATTCTAGTTTAAGCATGCATCCAAAGGTGGACCTATCCACTCTGGAAGGCTTTAATAATTCCAACTGTTTAGGAGTTTTTTACGTTTCTGTCTTCAGAAGGCTGGTCCTTTTATGGGGGAAGATGGAGATAAGACTGGGGGTTGCCTTTTACACTATTCCTCTCTGATTTCCATACTGTGCATGTCTGAAACACACATGGTGGTCTAGCCTTGATGAGTAGAATTGCTTCCTACCTCTCATTCAGTTGGGAGCAGAGGATAAGGGGAAAGAGGTGACCACTCTTGATTTTCCTTTCTTGATATTATGAGCCATCAGAACGCACAGATGAGATATGATGGAAACAGACTTTTGGAAATATGTACAGAGGCAAGAGAAATGTTAAGATATGGTCTGCGATGCTTGTGAAGATCTTAGTTCTTGCTAAGGTTTCTGCTATCAGATACAAATATTTTGAAACAAAAGCTGAGTATTTTGCAAGTCTGTGTAAGAGTCAGCTGCAACAAGTCTTTCAGTCTTTGTGTAAGTTAGTAAAGAATCAGAAAGGTTTGGAACCAGCTCAATGACAAATTCAGAAGATGGGTAAGCTACAGTTAGAATGAAGTTCTCCCTTTAAAGCTCCCATGGACTTGTTTGTGGAAAATACGGAATAGAAACTTATTTTTATTTTGATTGTAGTGAGTTAAAAACTTACTTTACCAGAACTTTTCTACAATTAAAGCAGAAGCTTAATGATGCACCTGATATTTAAGATAGAAGACTCTGATGGTCTTGTGTTGTAGATGTCCTATTTAATATTGTAGCCCATACAGAAATATTTTCAACAACAAGCTTACTTCCAAAGTTTCACAATAAATTGTAATTTTTTTGATTGGATACATTTGTTCAAGCAGTTGCAAATACTTTTTAACAAGTGAGTTGATTCCAAGTGCAAGTGAGGAATTTTTGGAATTTTTGGCTAAGTTCTCCGTATGTGGTCTATTATAATAATGAACTAACATACGAAGAAATGTAAAAGTCAATATTTTATGCTAGTTTTCTGTAGCACATCTACAGAATTCTCTTCAATTTATTGCTTGAAAATTAAAATATGTTCTTGTACGCTTCTGTTTTCAAACTGTAGGTTCCTAGGGGACTGTAGAGTTTCATCTTTGAGTGGTTAAGCTGAAATTTGCTCAATGTACATATGAAATAGTTTTACCCCTATAAAGCACAGTTATATACTAGCAAATGGACAGAACCCAGCACAGTAGATTAGACAATGGTGTGCATTAGTGATGTGTTCATGGGTACTTCCTCTGGCATTTCTCTGCTTCTCTAATTATAGCTGTATTTTGCCAAGAGAGAGTGTAGCTAATAGCTACATCCCTAAAAATGTCCAGCCTTCACCAGAATGTATAGCTTAATATAGATTTCACACAGTTCAGGGAACTTTTTTTCTCTTGTGAATATCTTGGAAAAAGACAGGAATTGCATTTTTTTAAAGCAGTCATTTTCATGTAGCTGAACATAAATTTTTAATAGACATTTTGAAAAAGCAGGACTTAACAAAACTATCTTTTCTGTGATGTATTGATAACTAATCTATAAAAAAAAATCTTTGCATGGAGACTCAGGCAGTGGGTAATAGAAAACATAAATAAGCCTGTGGTGATGATGTGCAGTATATTAAAAGTTGATTACCAAATTAGAAGTGCTTATTTATAAAAATCAGACTAATCAATTAAAACACACATAATACTATTGAAGACACGGCTAGTGTACTTATCTTCAGATTTCTAACATAATATAAATTCAGGTTGTAAATATGGATGGACGTTGAGGAATTTTCCTTCCTTGGCCTGTGGAGGTTCCATAAGTTGTGGATAAATTCCATATGTGTTGCTGAAACGTGTGTTGAACTTCAGCCAGTAGTTTAAGATTATGTTGAAGAAAATATTTCTAAAAGGTTTCAGATGAAAAGTATTTGAGAGTCTACAGAGGGCAGGAAGGTTGATTGGTAGGTCTGAGGATCAATACCAGAAGTGTTTTTTTTCTTTGGGGATTTACTTTGACATTTGTTTTCATTGTGCAGTGTAGTCCCCAGAAGCCAAAACTACTCTTGTTATAAAGTGTCCCTATAGAAAATCTGTGAAAATCTCACTTGAAGATCAGTTTCTGCTAGACTCACGGTCTCTTAAATCTTGTTTCCTTTGTCATAATTGGTAGGCTGAGAGAAGGGACTCAGTGTTCTGTGCTATGTTGTTCTAACCAGCTGTAATATAAAAAAAAAAAAGTTCAGTGGGTAAAACATGATCAGTACAAGTGGTGTTTGTCGTTGTCATGTCCTTTATAGTCTAGAGTATTACATTATATGAGTATATGTCTGTATAAAATAACATGAACTTTATTCTTAGAACTATCCCAATTTATTACTTTGGGATTTTTAAGCAAGTGCACAATATTAGAACATTATATATAATTATTAATGCAACTTTTGCGCTATTACAAGGCCTTCTAGAGCATCCCATATCAAAAAGTCTGGATACTGACTTTCTCATCTTTCTCGGTTTCTACAGTTAAGTCAGAAACATAATGTTTTTCAATGTTGTCTAAGTAATGCTGATCCACTGACTTCAGTACCCATGAAGAAAACATGGACATCTTGATTTGCAAACAAAGTTAAATTTGTATACTCTAACATAATTATTTAGAAATCTGTGAACTACAATTATTGACAAGTGTTTAGATTAAGTAAGTTATTTCTACGATGTGCTTTAGTAAGTGCTTTGCTGGTTGAAAAGGGCCTATATGGCTAGGCACCGGAAAAAAAAAAATCCTGTTGGGAAAAACAAAACTGCAACAATAGGAAACAGGAAAAATTTATCGTGATACACCTTTTTTTCTCTCCTTCAATATTTATGTAATAACTCACACATGTGGGACTCCTGTAGTCTCCAGGGGGCAATCACATTCAGCATGCATCAAAAGAAGTAGTTCAGTTAAACCAACTCTCCCTATCCAGCAATAATTACCACAAGTTTGCACTAAGATATAGTTGCAAAAGGTTAGTCAGTAGGGCATCTGCAAATCAAGTCATATGTCAACTCTACATCAATAACCTCATTATAATAGATGTTAGTATTTCAGCACATGACTGTCCAATATAGCATTCCACGTATAGTTCATTTTTAACTTTTACATTGACTTATAGCTCATCTAATATTTTACTAACTTATGTATTTAAACACTCTATATTACATAAATTATAATCAATGACAAAACTAATGATTTAGATTGAAATTCTGCAGAGTGAAATTGCAATAAAATGTCTGACCCTATTTGTGTAGCTGTCTTCAATATAAGATGAATAGAGGAGGTTTCACCCTGTAATATAAAAGCAGTATAATGGAAATTTGTATTAGCGTAGATTTTCCAATTTAGGCATTGCTTAAAAATGTTACCTATACTTTTTTTTATTTTCAGTTTTCACAAATGAAAGCTGTTTTCCTATATATAAGTAATCATGTTCTAAAAATACAACTGATTAGTTAAGTTCTATGCAAACTGTGTCTCTATATACTTTGTTATATTTGTAGCTTATCCATGGCTATGACATTTTTTTGTTGAAAGCCTGATAGGCTGGATGACAGTATAAAAAGGTGTTCAAAAACCTCCTTGTGGAGGCTCAGATTTCTAGCTAGTTTCACAACTTGGTCTGGTTGTGTTTACCTGTTTGTAACCAGTGCTAGCTGTCGCTGTTTGTCGCTCTCCATAGATCACTTGAATAGCATGCAAGTCTGTTACTAATACATCTGGTCAGTAACAAAAGTTCTGCTTGAGGTAGGCTTAAGTAGAATTATTTTGGCTGGTTGCTAATAAGCCAGATTTATACCACTTAATCTCTCATTATAAGTGTTCTGTAATAGCTTTATACAGTAATACTTACTACCTCGTGTTACAGACTGGAAAGAGAAGGGAGGTGAAGGCCTTTGACATGGTCCCCTACAACATCATTTAAACAAATACAATGTGACCAGATTAAACTCAATTAAAAACAAACAAGTATTGTCACCTACTGAAATTTGTAGTCACTTAGAGCAAAGTCATATTTAAATATTGTCATCTTAACAATAGAAGTCTCAGAGTAAATTGTTAATATTTCTGATTCCTAGCTGTTTTGCAATATGTGCAAGTTAAAACAGTACACACAAGCTGCCAGAAAATACTCACTTGTGGCTAAAGGTGAAACTTTTAGTGGTCCATTAAGAAACCACACATTTGACACAACGTGCTTTATTAATAGATCTCAAAGTATTTTACAGAATAGAGGTATAACAAATACATTGAAAGAGACTGAGGCATAAGCAGTAAGGGTTACACACAAGGTGTCCCCCGACACCGTTAAAGAGCATAGACTTAGTCTTAGTCTATCCAGTATTCCATTTACTGGTCTGAACTGTTAACTGATAAGATTTTGAAGTGGTGTGTTACTCACGGTACTAAAAATGTTTGCTAATGAATTGCTACTGATTGAGGTACTTAGTGCAAGTGAATTTGATACAGTTTTTGGTCCAGTGGGCGATGGGAAGATTAGTCTTTAGCATGTGAAGGACGGGGAAGACTACATACCACATTAACTATTTTGCCGCAACTAGGCCGTTGTACTGGTCTCTCACTTCTCTGTGGATGATAAATAATAGCAGCATATGAAGAAAAAGAAAAGAGTACTGCCATATGCAGTTTAGATTTCTTTTACAATGGATTCAGCTTTTTTTTTTTTAACCTGAATCGTCAAGATAATCAGATAAGTCCACAACAAACAACATTGGAGCATGGTACATTAAATTTTATAGAAGGCTGATGTTTATCTGCTCTTCCAAGTCACAGCTAGGGTCCTTAGTGCCTTTGCAAGCATTTCTTTGATCCTCTGCTTCTGTTTGTATTTTTCCATTTCTCTCTTTCCTTTGCAAAATCGTCTGTTCAGCTTTCTGCATCTGAGAAAGACTTCTTCCATAGAAATACCTTGGAGAAAGCCTAATAGGTTATGGATATTGTTGAAGTCCCAATGTTTTCACTAAATAAATTGGAGGTTTTTTTCCATGACACCTTTCATAATTGTCAATAGGGAAAAATGAACTTAATTTAAAATACTAGTTTCATGTAGGTGAACTATAAAAACATTAACTGAATCTTACACACCAAAACTATGCACAGAATGCAGAATTTTTTCATATTGCCTCCTAAAAAAAACATTTTGAGTTATTCTTTGTATTTCTAGGGATATTTTAGTGACGTGAATTAGAAGGGCTTTTGCAAATGCATTTGTTCTTTAGTGGGGTGGAGTTTTATTAAGCAATATTATTTGGTATTAGCCAGTCAAGTTTCTTTCCGCAGTTGCATATTGGCAGAATGAAAGAAGTGTTTTACACCTACTCTTTAGCTGTCACATACCTTTGTCATATTGAGAACTGCCATAATTTATCCATCTAGAAGCTATGACAAAGATAAAAGCCAGGTGTATGTGATGCCCCCTCCTCTTTTTGTTTTAAAATTCAAAGGGACATTACAACCGTGTGAACAGTATGTCACATGAGTGTTATAGTCTCTTTGTTTTGAAGAAATAATTTTGTGTTTTCCTGCATAGGGGTGAGTTTCTGGCTTTATTAAAGTTAATGGGAATTTTGCCACTGCCCTGTCAGACAAAGATTTCTCACATGAAGAGGAAAAATAATTAAAAAACCCTGTACAGACAAAAAATAAACTTAAAAGGTCATTGAGAAAGCAGATCTCTAGTACAAATGGAAACAGTCCATTGTCATTCATCATTTACATCAGATCTGTTGATGGGAGTTGTAATTTGTGAGAAAGTCCTTCCGCAGTCAGCTGTAAGGTTTGTCAAGACTGGCTTTTCTGTCTGGGTGTTGTTTTATAAGAACATTTCGCTGCCAAGTCCTAGCAAATATCATTACTTCTCTTAATACAGACATTAGAAAAGACTGCTAGAAGGATGCTGTGTGGTTCTCGTGCCTTCAGTGTAGGCCTTGATCCTTTATGCATGATGGCTTTGTTCACCTTTTTCTTATGAAACTGATTAACGCTAAAATAATCAGTGATATAAGCAGGATAACGCCTTCTCTTTTGTATATTATCTCTAAAAGTGAAATAAGCTTATCACAAGAATACTAAAAAGCTAGCATATAAAATGTCCCCTAATAGCCTCTACTTAGAACACTTTGCTGTGAATGTGTTCATGGGCTACCTGGATGAAGGTATCCTGAGTCCATTCTGGTAGGATATGAATTATTAACTATACTTAGCTGCCTGACTTAAGCTAACTTGTGTCTTTCTCTCTCAGGAGCTTTATTCCAATTTTCAGCTGCAAATTACATTCTTTCCTTACCTAATTGAACTGTGTATAAAGTACCTATTAAATTAAAACACGTATTGAATTACCTACTAGTCAGGTGAAATAATTTATCTCGGGTCCTGAAAATGTTTCTTAAAAGCTAAAAGGCAAAGTTTCATGTAATTGTTGTCCTGGATGATCCCATGAATTGTGATTTCCCCCATTCACTTTGCTGTGGTACTTTGAAAAGCCAGGACATCATAAAGTACATTTGAACAATATTTATTTCTGCAATGTCCCACTGCAGAATTATCCTGCAGTAGCACTGTCCTGGTCATAATAAGGGAAGCAGGAACCATGTGCAAACATTTTGGTGCTAATGCTGATCATGTTAAGGAGCAAGCTGCAGCTGAAGCCGGAGGGGATCCAGGAGAGGGCAGGCCCAGGGCCTGTAGGCAGGGGGTGGTGGAAGGCCCCAGGTGAAGCCAGTCAGGGCTATTAAGGCCTGTTGGTGCCATCAGGGCCCCGAGAGCAGCCTCTCCTGCTACCTTTCCCCATCCTCCTGCCTCCCCGAGTGCTCAGAGGACTGGCTGTGAGGTGACCTATTTGCCATGGGCTGCCAGCGGGCTGTTTCAGGGGACAGGAAGGTGGCACTTGGAGCTGGGTAAGCATTGTGGCAGGGACCTGGCTCAGGGGCCTGCAGCTGGTGGGGGGGGAGCTGGTGTCTGAGGCTGCCACTGAGAAGCCGTCGTGTCGTGTCGTGTCCCGTCCTGTTTCCTCCCCCCGCCT